>PVJL010016761.1:0-10294 GCA_004026885.1 Lyroderma lyra | reverse complement strand
TATATGTTTTTGTTGTCCCAACTTTTTGCCATTTAGTTTAGCTTTTTGTTTCAGGTTGAGTAGCCTCCTTCGGTATTTCCTGGTGTACTGGCCTTGTGTTGGCAAATTCCCTCAGCTTCTTTATGTCTGAAAAGGTCTTTCTTTCTCCTTCATGTCTAAAGGATAACTTTGTTGAATAGATTATTCTTGACTGATAGTGCCTCTCTTTTAATGTTTTGAATATGTGATTCCACTCTCTCCTTGGCTTGAAGAGTTTCTGCTGAGAAGTCTGATGACAGCCTGATGGGCTTTCCTTTGAAGTTTATAATTTTCTTTTCCCTCTGGCTGCCTTGAGAATTCTTTCTTTGTCTTTGATTTTTGACATCTTCAGTATAATGTGCCTTGGAGAAGGTCCGATGGGATTCAGGTAGGTAGGGGGCCTGTTTTCTTCTTGAATTTGGGGTTTTGGTTCTTCCCATAGTGTTGGACAGTTCTCATCTGCTATTGTTTGATTAAGCTCATTAGAATTTTGTTCTGTTTCTTCTGTATTCCTTTTATCCCAATGTTGTTCTTTATAATGGAGTCAAGTCAGATTGTTCTTGTAGAGATCTTTTTTTTTTCTCCTCAAAACTCTTGTCTTTTTACTTTTATTCAATTTCTTTCTATCTTCAATCTCACTAATTCTTTCCTCCATGTTGTCAGTCCTACTTCTTATGCTAGTTAGTTCATTCTTTATTTTTGTATTGCATTGTTTATCTCCTGAATTTCTATTTGATTCTTTTTTTATAGTTTCAATTTTTTGTTAAAATGTTCCTTTTGTTCAGAGATTTCCTTTCTGAGATCATTTATCTGGGTCTGAGTACTCAACCAGCATTTCCTGAGCTCTCTGAGTACTTTTAGGAGTGCAGTCTTGCATTCTGTGTCACTTAGATCACATATTTCCAAATCTATAAGTTCCTTTTCTGGAGATTTTCCATTTTCTCTTTGAGATGCTTTGCTCCTGAGGGAGCTCATTGTAGTTGATGTGTTTCTCTTCCTGGGCATAAGGGCTTTTTTTTCCACTCTGGCAGATATGAAGAGGTCTTACTTTCACTTCCAAGTTGGTGTTGCAGCATCTTACAATATTTTCTCTTGGTTGTTAGATTTCTCACTCTTGGAGCTTTTCTGGAGGGTGGGCTTTGTTTCAGTGCCTTGTTTTGATGTGCTTCTCTTTGGGGAAATGTGGTGGGTGATGATATTCTTTGCTTCTGAGATCTGTGCAGACAGAGGCTGTTGTGCCTTTGTTTTAGAGTTTTTTCTGAGCCCCTCTGCTGGTTCCCTTGGGGGTGGAGTTTGATGGGGAGGGCTCAGGGCTTGTTTGTGGCAAGGATAATGGCAGTTTGGGGGAGGGCAGGGAGAAGCAGCCAGATTCCATGTTCACAGTTTCTGCCTAGCAGTGGGAGCAGTGCGTTTCATCACTGCTGTTTGTTCTGAGGTTGCTTGTTACCCTGGTTGCTAAGCTGTGAAACATACTTGTACCTCTGTCAGGAGCATTCAGGACCAGGGTGGGCACACTCTGCAGCATAAAACTGCTCCTCCATCAGGGAAGTTCCCAGCCATGCCTGGCAGGTGCTACAATACAAGCCTGGCCCTCCATTAGGAATGCATAGAAGTTCAGGTGTCTGTGCACCACCAAACAAGCTTGGCTCTCTGTCAGGATCATACCACAGCCAAGGGGATGGGCTTCACAGAGCAAACCTGGCCCTCCATCAGGAATGCACTGGATCCTGGGGGTTGGGTGCCACTTTATCTTGTCCCCTCATGGGGCTTCCTCTGTCTGCTCCTCTGCCCATCTGGGATCTTGCTGTGCTTCAGCTAGTTTCCCCCCTGGCCCCCTACTTGGTCCTTCTTCTGCCAGCCCCAGGCTTTCACAGTTCCACCTCTGGACTGCTCCCTCCCCTTTTCTCCCATTCACCTCCCTTTCTCTGTCCTTTGGGTATTTGTTCTTTTGGGTTTTTGGGTTTTCTTGTTGTTGTTGTTTTGGTGGGTGGATCTCTCAGCTGAGGCTGTGTCACTGGGGGCTTCCCTTGTTGGATTTTGGGTGTTCATTTTGTCATTTCCAGGGGAGGTTTCAGGGACATCCTCTCATGCTGCCATCTTGATCCACTCCCCATCATTTGGTATTATCAGTCTTTTTAATCCTAGCTATTCTATGAGTGTGAAGTGGTAGTTCATTATGATTTTCTTTGTATTTGTATTATAACTAAGGATAGTGAACATCTTTTCATGTTCCCATTGACCATTCATATGTCTGTCTTCATAGTCTATTCAAATTTTTGCCCATTTTAATAAAATAGGTTATTTTTTATTATTGAGTTGGAGTTCTTTATTTTTTTAATGCAAATCTTTTGCCATATATTTTCTCCCAGTTTTTGCCTTTCCTTTACATTTTCTTAATGATGTCATTTGAAGAGCAGAAGTTTTTAATTTTGATAAAACCTATTTTGTCTTTTTTTTTCTTTTATGTTTTGTACTTTGGGGATCCTTTTAAAGAAATCTTTGCTCACCTCAAGCTTTCAAAGATTTATCTTCTGTGTTTCCTTCTGGAAGTTTTATAGTTTTAGTTTTCAATATTTAGGTTTATGATACATTTTGAGTTAATTTTTGTATATGGTATGAGATAAGGATCAAGTTTCACTTTTTTCCATACATTATCTTGAAAATTACATAGCATATGTCCTCCTAATTATTCTTCTTTTTCAAAATTGTTTGGGCTCTTCCAGGTTTTGGGGTTTTTTTTTTGCATTTTCATATAAATTTAGAATCAGTTTCTCAATTTCTACAAAAATGCCTACTTGTATTTCATGGAGATTGTATTGATTCTATTGAACAATTTGGACATATTTGACCTCTGAACAATGTTGAATCTTCCAATCCATAATTATGGTTTTCTTCTCCATTTATTTAGTTCTTTAATTTCTTTAGCACTGTTATATAGTTTGAGTACAGGTTAACAACACATATTTTGTTGAGTACAGGTTGACTACATATATTTTGTAAAATTTATCATCAAATTATTCTGTTTTTTATTCCATTACAAATGATATTTTTATTTTAATTTTCAATTGTTTATTGCTTGTATACAGAAATAAAATAGAAATTTTGTATAGCGATTATGTACTGTTATCTTGCTAAACTCACTTA
Source organism: Lyroderma lyra (assembly GCA_004026885.1). Lineage (NCBI taxonomy): Eukaryota > Metazoa > Chordata > Mammalia > Chiroptera > Megadermatidae > Lyroderma > Lyroderma lyra. The sequence goes on along the minus strand of PVJL010016761.1, from coordinate 7,132 downwards.
TTAATTCTAATAGCTATTTTAGAGTCCTTAGGATTTTCAACATATATGATCATGTCATTTTATGAATAATGATTTTTATTCCTTTCCAATATTTATGCTTCTTATTTCTTTTCTTGCCTTTTTGCACTGGCTAGAACAGCCAGCACAATATTGAATAAAAGTGTTAAGAGAAGATAGGCTGTCTTATTTCTTAAATTAGGGTAAAAGGCATTGGGCCTTACACCATTAAATATGATGTTAGTGGTGGATTTTTCATAGATGCCCTTTATAAGCCTGAGGATAGTCTTTTCCAGCCCATACTTTGCTGAGAGACTTTAATATGAATTCTACTTTTATACAGCATTGTGGTAAGTATAAAATTCTAGGCTAGGAGGTTTTCTTCTTTTAGCATTGTTAAGATGTCATCCTATAGTCTGTTGGCTTCCATAGTTTCTATTGAGAAGATAGCTCTCAGTCTCATTGTTGCTATGTTAAAAGAAAAGTATCTTACTTTCTCTGGCTACTTTTTTAGTTTTTTCCTTTAACTTTAGTTTTCAACAGTTTGACTGTGATGCAATTGTGGTTCCTTCATGGTTTTTTGGTTTTTTGTTTTTTGGCCTGGGATTTGCAGAGCTTCTTAAATCTGTATGTTGATTTTTTTAAAACCAGTTTTGGAGCTTTCTCTTTGCAAATGTTTTGGACATTATCTCTGTGCAAATTGTTGCTATATCATTCTTTCCCCCTTCTACTTCTGGGACTTAATTGCATGCATTTTAGATCTTTTGATCAAGTCCCACAATTTTTGTGCTCTTTTTAAATTTTTAATTATTTTTTCCTTCTGTGATTCACTTTGGTTATTTTCTATTAATCTATCTCCCTTTCACATATTCTTTCCTATTTATATCCATCCAAAAAGTTCTTAAGTTCACATACTATATTTGCCAGTTCTAAAATGTTCATTCATTTATTCTTTTTTTATAGATTCCAATTCTCTCTTGAAATTTTCATTTCTTAAATTTTGTCTACCTTTTCCTGTATTTGGGGGAGCTATACTCATCATAGTTAATTTAAAGTTCCTGGCTGCTAATTATGATATCTATATTTCTGTTTCTACTCTTTTTTTTCTCATTTGGTCTATTTAATTTTTTAACCTTGCCTCATACTTTTTGATTGGGTATTGGACATTGAAGATGAAAAACTTTTAAAGCTGTAGAGGATTTATCTTCCTCCAAGAAGGGTTGTGTTCTTCTAGCAAACAGAGTACCAGCAGATCATCCTTGTTGTGGCTTGGTTGTAGGTTCTTATGCTTCATTTATTCAAATTTGGCTTTTGCATATAGGGTTTAACTCCTAGAGTCTGGCATTTCCAGGGTCTCAAGTTAAGTCCTGGAGTTTTTACCAAGGCCCACCTGCTTGAATTCCAACCTCTGACTCTCCACAATCATGTAACTGCTAAAACCTTTCTGCAGCTCTGTAGCACCCCAGCTGCTTTGTTCTTCTGGGTTCTCCAAGTCTTTCTCTATCCATGCACACCTCAGGAATTGCTCAATGATTTGAAGGGAATTTACATGTGAATTTTAATGATGTTCCTTCTCTGCAGTACCCTCCTATGCAGGATTCTGCCCCTCAGAATCTAGTCACTTTAGTTACCCGAATTCCAACCCTGTATCTCCTAAGTCTAGTAAGACTTCTCTTTTCTTTTTCTGGGTGGGGGGAGTTCCCTGGCTGGGAATCGAACCCAGGCCGTGGCGTTGACAACGCCGAAGCCTAGCCATTACACCACCAGGGAACCCTCTCTTTTCTAACTGACCTCTATTCTCTAGTCCTGAAAATTAGAAAATGCCCTCAGGTAACAAGCTGGGGTCACATGGAATTCACCTTATGAGCCTTTCTTCTTTCAAGAACTATAGTTCTTCAAGGCCTGCCATTGTTTGTTCTATGAAACCTTTAAATAATTGTCTTACAAATACTGCCCAGTTTTTACAGTTGTTTTTGGCAGGAAGGTTAGTTCCAAAGAAGCTGTTCTGCCATAGCCAAAACTTTAAAGTTCTCTTTGAATTTTTGAGGTGGCATACACTATTAGTAGGAGAATCTCAGCACCAGATGAGATTTTAAAGTGAACCCATACGTTTTTCTGTAGATAACTATTCTTTTTAGAAATAGTTCCTGGCCCTGGTGCATTATGAATGCCTAGCCAGTAAACACTTAATGACTGTGGGTCTTAAGCTGTCCCTTATTGGGTATTAATTTGAATAAACAAAATATAAAATTGGATATGTACAGAAATATCTCATCATCAATTACAAGTGAGAAATGTTGTATTAGTTCAAGCAGATCCTGAAGGCACAAGTAAATTTCATAAGCATGTGGCTCAGACTCCCATGACAGTCTTACTATATTGATACCTTTCCATCACCCCTAACATGCAGCATCATGGGAAATTTTCTATAACCAACTCCCTCAAGAAGAAAAGAATTCAGGCCTAATTTACAAATAATTGTTCAAAGTATGCTGAGACTACTACAGCCCCATTCAAAAGGCCCCGGAAGGATCAATAAGAAGGTAAATTCTGTCAGTGGGCAGAATGTTTGGGCAGTGCTTCTGGCTTTTTCCCTGGTAGGTTCATCTTGTTTTGAAAGTGAAATGGAAAGAGGTATGGATTTATACAAGTTTATGGTCAGTGGCTAATGATTTTGCTGCAATACGAAGGAACTTGGAAAGAACAAGATAAGGGAATTGGTAAAGAAGCGGTCTGGCGAAGACTTAAGGTATTACAATAGATCTCTCAGGATGCACACAAATTGTGAAGATATTTGTTCCTATGCAACTGTTAACCAAAAACTATCAATGATAGAAAAAGCTCTCCAAAATCAGCAAAACTAGGCAGTCAGGTAGACAAGGTGATCCATCCCATGGATATCAGTCAGACTCATAATGAGCTTGAAGGCTACACCATTGGAATAAAGTGCTAAGCCCTTGAGAACTGTTAATTATGCTCTCCTCATGATCAGCAAAGCCTGGGGACATCCTTCTGCCCTTTCGTATGTGCTCCAGAAGATGCCAGGGAATTGATCCCGGAGGGATGGTGGGTGTAGTGTCCAATGGGAGTACCTTCTTGAGGGAAGTACCCCAGGAGACCTCCCTGAAAGCAGAGTGGCTGAGGGTTTAATAGGCCATGACTCAGTCTTCAACAAAGCCTTGCACAAAGACACCACAGGAAACATCAGTGTGGACCAGGCTTAACAGGTGAGAAGGACTAGGGATGGGGTGCCCAGAGACAGACAGACAAAGCTGAAGTGAAGAGAACAGAGCCCTTAAATCTGAGCCAGGGATCAGGAAAACTGGTTGGGTGTGTACAAGAGGCAGGCAACCAAGGTCTAAGGTGGCTATACATACATGGGCTGTGGGATCTCAGACCACAGATCCTGGTGGGTATGGGAAAGAGAATATGCTCACAAGCAGGATTCAAATCAACTTGGCCAAGTGCTTTCTACAGAAGAGCAAGACTGATGGCAGTGGTAACCATTGGAAACACTAGAAAACTTTGCCCTCTTCCATGTCCCAGGCTCTTGTTAAGCTTTGTCCAAGCATTTTTTCCATGACTCTCAAGCCCAGGAGGTCACAATGAGGGAAAAGGGCTCAGAGAAGAGAAAGAGATTTGCCCAATGTCACACTGCTGGAGGTAGGAGCTGGGAGTGCAATTCAATACCTTCTGACTCTCAAGTCCATGCACTTAGTGACTAAGGTCCATGCAACATAATGAAAGTAAAGAACTCAGCTGGTAGCAGGTGCTCACTAGGTGGGCAAGCCCTTCCCCTCTCCCTTATAGACATGGACAGTTACAATTCCTCTGCTGAACATAGAGGAGACACTCCAAAAAGGGGTCATTGAATTGGAAACTCCTCAAAAATCTTTTCCTCTAAGCCCCTCACTGCATAAAGGAGAAAACCAAGGCTCAGGGGCCCAAAGTCATAGCAGCAAGTGGTACAACTACTCCAGGAGCCAGGACTCTTGGTTGCCAGGTGGGGCTCAGTCCCTTACAGCAGGCTGGTTTCCAGAACTACCTCTGCTCTCACCCATCACCAGCTGTGGCCTTGGACAAGTGTGTGTCATTCTCCAACCCCCAGTTTCTCATTTGTTGAAGGGGCATAACTAACCCCCGGCAGGGATGATGTACGTAAAGTGCAGTGTCAGACATTTGGGTGACAGGAATTTTTTGTCCTCTGTGCCCTCCAGCACTGTAACTGGCTCACAGACAATCCTGACAAGGAGAAGCTGCTGGGGCAAGTTCTGTGCCCCAAGAAACAGCACCCTGGTAGGCCCTAAGCACAGGGCTGAATCACTCAGATGTAGAATGTAAATCAAAATAAAATATGAAATGTGACATTCTTTCAAAAAGTATTTTTGGTACCCTGCCTTGTGGTGACCCAGCACATGCCTGGTCTGCCTGTTAGGTGGTTCAGCACTGCCTGGCAGTGAAAAGCCCTGTGCCATCTCTTCACCAGGGTCTCAGCATCCTTCATCTGCAAGGCAGTGGGGCAGAGGAAGGAGGAAAGGGGCAGTTACACTTGATGGCCTCTTAGGACCCCTCTGGCTTTGGCCCTCTGTGTTTCTGTTCCTCAAATTTCCTACTCTGCCTCACCTGGGTCCATTAGCCATGACTGCCTCTCGGAGAGCAGAAATGTCCAGGGCAGTGCCAATCGCATCCCTTTGGGTGTGAGAAAAACCTGGCGACTGAACTTGTTGGATGGTACTTGGCTGACTAAGGGATAACCCTCTCAATTTGGGACAGAGCAATTTTACTCTTTTGCTAGGTCCTGGGGGCTGAATTCTGGAACAGTATTTCAAACAAGGATTTGCATTGCCAGATACTAGTTCTATTTTTTGTTTTCTTTTTTTCCTGTTATTTTTTTCCTAAGTTCTTCTTTTTTTTTCCAGATACCAGTTCTTAATTTAGTTCTTACCATATAGAGACTCAGATAAAAACCTCCAGATTCATCTGATATTATCAATGAAGAAACAGGAAGGGAAATAGAAAATCTTGGTCCTAATATTTCTCCCCTGTAAACTTGAACTTCTGGATACTCCAGGAAACATGGCATAGATGAAAGAGTCCTGTCCTGGGAATCAAGGACCTGAGTTCTGCTGGTGACTCTGCATCCAATACCTGTGGCACCTGGAAGGGACCCTGCTCAGACTCTGGCCTTCAGAGGGTTGGGGGAGGAATTGATTGGACTTGAAAATAAAAAAAAGATTTTTCCAGTTTTTACATTAGTGGTTTTATGCATAAGAGGTGTTGTGAGAAGAGAGAGAAATTAGAGGTGACTAGGAAAATCACAGGGAAACTACCTATGGAATCAAGACCAATGTGACAGTCATACCAGTATCAACATGGACTTGCCCTGGGAGTCACTTAGTCTGAGGGACAATTTTAAAGTTCAGGCATAAGATGAAGACAGTATTTCTGTTAGCTCAAATACTCCCTTCTGATTTCTCTGGGAGGGGTTCTTTTGTTTTTGATCAGCTACTGCAAGCAGATCTCCAGTTCCTCTCTGCCAATCATGCCTCCCAATCTGTCCCAGGTCACATGACACCATGTGACCAGGGACTTTGGAAGCCTATGGGTATGGGCATGCAATGATTAAAGAGGAGCACCTGCTGAGCTGTAGCAGTCATTAAGGAGGCAAGTTCAATGGAGTAACACAGATACTGTCTTGGATTCTCTGTTGCTACCCAATGGTGGGAGAATTTATTATTAATTCAGACTCCAGCCACCAAGAACATTTTCAGTGTCACTCCCTCCACTTTAACATGACAAAGAACCCCACAATCAGAGACAGGATACAGAGTACTCAGCTTAGATGGAAACAAACAGTACCACTGCACCAAGCAAGCAAGAGAGAAAGGAGCCATTCCCTGGTTAATAATTATGGTGGGAAAACAGCGTGTTGCTGTAAACCATGAAGAAATTAGCCCTTCCTAGCAACATGGTGGCAAAAATGTCATTTTTAAAAAAAACTTAAAGTAAATGCCAAAAGAGAAGGGAGTCTATAGGCCTGGTTTAAGAGATCTGATATCCTCAAAAGAATCACATGGGACACGGAAAAGGACCAGCTGAAGTTCTTCCACAACACTTAACACAACCGCAATTGAATAACTGTGATTTATTGCTTAATGTTTTTCTCTACTGTTCGAATTTCAGCTCCGTGAGGTCGGAGACCTTTTCTGTATTGTTCAACTTGTCTACTACATACCCAGCATATAACATATGGTTTTATATATCCCAGGCACTTTCTCCATGCTTGATTAAAAAAGGAAAGAGGGGATAGGGATAGGATGAACACAACCATTTCTCTTCTAAAGTTGGTTGTATTAATAAGTAAATGTGTTTACATTAATTATATACTGATCATTATTTAATTCTCATTTCAGAATCACTGATTGTTCTGTTTTCCAGATGTGCCTGCTTCCCAGATCTTTTCACTACCCACCTCCTGGACACCCAGCTTAACCCGCCATGCAGACTGCAGCCTGTAATGGATCAGAGGACTCCTTGATCATCTTCTACCTTGTGGGCATCCCCACTCTGCCAAAATCCCTCTTCTTTCCTATCTTCTTGGTCTTTCTCCTCCTCTACCTGCTCATCTTGGTGGGTAATGCCCTGATCCTAGTGGCTGTGGTGGCAGAGCCCAGCCTCCACAAGCCCATGTACTTCTTCCTGATTAATCTCTCTGCCTTGGACATCCTTTATACCACAACCACTGTCCCCAAGATGCTGTCCCTACTCTTACTTGGGGACCACTTCCTCAGCTTCCCTGCCTGCTTCCTGCAGATGTACCTCTTCCACAGCTTCTCCTGCTGTGAAGCTTTCATCCTGGTGGTCATGGCCTATGACCGCTATGTGGCTATCTGTCACCCACTGCACTACCCTGTCATCATGACCCCACAGACCAATGCTGCACTGGCAGCCAGTGCCTGGCTCACTGCCCTCCTCCTGCCCATCCCAGCCGTGGTGCAGACCTCCCACATGGCTTTTGACAACATTGCTCACATCTATAACTGCTTCTGTGACCACCTGGCTGTGGTTCAGGCATCCTGCTCTGATACCACACTCCAGACCTTCATGGGCTTCTGCATCGCCATGGTGGTGTCCT
>PVJL010016760.1:6856-20179 GCA_004026885.1 Lyroderma lyra | reverse complement strand
TAGCTGGGGCAACTACACAGGGAGTCTTGACAAACAGTGAGGTGTGAGCTGGTTATCAAGCATGTCTGAGCCTCAAGGGCCGTGGGGCAGAACCGGGAGACCGCCCACAGGGTCCTGGAGTGGTAGACATGAAGAGTCTGGGATGTAATAATTCTCCTCTGTTAAACACCTTGGCTGTGGCCCATGTCATTGCAAATTTTGTGTTTTAATTTCATTTTTATTTGTAAATTCCACCTTAGGGAAGCCCTAGCCTCCTACCTATTTGAACTGGGTCTTAAAGTTCAATCGTGAGAAAAGCGATTGAAAAGAAGGAATAGGGCCTGATTGCCTACAGGAGAAAACTGGAGGGAACCAAGAATCAAGGGAGATTGGCCCTTCAGAAAAACACAGCTAAAAGGAACAGAAAACCCGACTGATGCTTCAAGCATTTGGAAGCTGCCATGGGTTATCTTTAAAAGTAAAATCTCAGAATTGAATGCAGCCCAAATCTGGAATATGTTTTTTTAATAAAACACTTTGATAGCTATAAAGCATTTATAAAGGTAAATTGGAAGCTAAGTTTAAGCAGCAATGAAAATTTCACAGAGGTATAGGCTCCCTTCCTAGGGAACACATGGAACTTGTGCAGTGCATGACGCACATAGTACAGTAGTCAGTACATTCACACGACAGACACTAATCTGTTCTGAAAGCCAGTGATGTTTTTGGTTAGTGTTCTTTTAACCCATTTTTCTATTTAATGTAAAATACCATTGATTTGGAGTAAATACTTTGGGAAGGGAAATAATTAAATAGTAGATGTACTCATATGAGGGACGTCAGGGACTGGTATCTCCTGCCTACTAGATCAGAGCAGTTGGAAATTCTGCATTTTTAACTTTATCTTGAAGCAGTTACTTTCCACTGTGAAACATTTGAGAGTTTAAAACAATTAATATATTCTTCAAGGATTATTACCATCACTCAGAAGCTACTTAGTAATGGAAGAAAATAACTCAGGTATGAAAAATTAATCTGTGGCCAAACTGAGTGTTTTCAATGACCAAGATGATTTCTGGTATATCAGAGTCAAAAGTGCTTTGATGAAACACTAAGGGTACATAAGGAGAGATGACCGAGGGTCCAAGTGGAATAAAGCAAAACCTTGGCAATCTTGTAGTCCTGTAAGCTGCCCAGCTATAACACACTAAGTTGTTTCGATATCAGGATACTTGCTGATTGCTTTGATGTTCTATTGAGGCAATGCTTTCCGTTATGTTTATGCGAAGTTTTATAGTTTTCCTGATGTCTTGACATGAATGTTTTTCTCTACCCTCACCCTTTATTTAACTTAGAAATCATGCCGTCCTCCATCGCCAAAGATGCAGAAACCTTAAATACAGTGGAATTTGTTCCTGCTTCACCACAGGAGCAGAACACAGCAGTGCCTGAGACGAAGCCGACACTGAAGGAGCTACTAGATGCATTGACAGATTTCAGTCCTCGGTTTAAAGAATTAATGGAAAGTATTCTTAATCAAATAAATGGAGTAGAAGACAAAAGTCGTTCAGAATTCAAATACATTGGCTCACCTAAACATTTCCTCAAAAAAAGAGAAACCCTAATAGTTGATAAGTGTTGTAACTTCGGTTGCACTAAAAGAGAGATGGCACGATTCTGCTGAGATGAAGCTAATTGTGTATTTCATCTAATAATCAAATATTCTCACATGTATTCACATTCACTGATGCCTCTGTTACCCCACTGATTATTAAAATATGAGAAATCATTATTAGTGTTTGGGTTTTTAATTTTGTGTGTAAGAACACATTCCTTGCAATATTATAGTTCCTGCTAATAAAGAGGTTTATGCTAAAAAGTATTTTTTTTATTAATGGTATAATTATGTTATTGTTTTTTTAATTTTCTTAACTTAAAATGACAATAAAATTTTTCACTTTAACCTCACACAATAACTCAACTTAAGAAATTGTTTTTAAATACATAGCTTAGTAAAAACTCTCATATCTATGTCTGGTATTAGTGAGAATGGATAAGTCTATTTTTGAAATTTGTATTTAATAAATTATAATGTCACCAATGTTTTCCTCTAGACCTAATATCCAAATGTTCTTTCACTACTCAATATTAAACAAGTTATTTTAATAGCAAAAAAAAACTAAACGTAATTCAACTTACACAATACGTAACACCAGGTAAATAAAATGGACCCAAATCTTTTTGTTGATATTAACACTCATATCAGATAAAGGAAAAGCCACAAATCTTGGAGTTCTGTAATAGATTTTAAAAGTTTTTTGTTTGTCCTATTGAACTATTAATTATAATCAGACTTAGACTAAATTAATTTAATTTAGTTTGGACCATATAAACTCAGGTATTTTTGAAATTAGGGTTCTTCTCTTAATTCTGCAATCTGATATTCTAAAAAGTAAATTATGTTTTATTCTTAAGAAGAAAAATAAATGAATATGTGTGTGTGTGTGTGTGTGTGTGTGTGTGTATGAGAATAAACACCTCAGTATCATATATTAGAGAGAAACTGGTTTAGCAAGGGAATGTACTTTATGTTCACTGTTTTTGATATTACAAAGCATTTCTATAACAAAGTGTGAATTAATATGAAAACTTTTAGAATAGTTAATTAACTATGTTGTTATCTTAGTATTCACTCAGTTCCTTTAACTTACATATGCATAAAATTTTGGACAGCATTTATAGAAAATGCACTTAATAGCAAGTAAATCTCCATCAAATGTGTATAAATAGAATTTAAAGGAATTAAGACAGCAATGCTCATATTTCAAATCCCATACATGATTAATAATAACCAGGCCTCTAAGGTCTATTAAGTTCTCACCAAGGCCAACTTGTAAAATTTCATAAAGGGATGCAGAAACTCAGGGCATTACCCATCTTACACAGCCAGGAAGAGTGTAGTCTGAAATAGTATGTCCAACCCAGAAGAACAAGAGCAGTAACCAGGAACTTACAGTCCAGACAAGACAAAGAGGCATCCTTGGACACAGAAGGCATCTTCCCAGACCTTGCTTTGGCCAAACCCCTCATCTGCTTCTCCACAAAATCCTCTAGACAAAGCCCCTGGTCCAGAATCAGCATTCACTACCTTTGATTATATGGCCATTTTTTAAGTGGGAAAAAGACAGTCTGTGGTTAATTATCGACTATAAATACTCAAATAATCAGTTGACATCATTGAGATATCTAATTCTTGTGCTAGTAAAGTCCTCTTAAAGTCTCATTAAAAACTGATTATTGTATGCTTAATTTATTTTTTGTATAAACACTTACTGTAGGAGATCCAAGACGGTGCAGTAGGTAAACACTGTACCTGCTTCATTCCATGAATACATTCAAATTGCATCTAAATTATTGAACAACCAACATGGCGAATGAGCTAAATTCTAGCTGAACAGAAGCTTCATAACAGGATACAAAAGAAGGGAGGCCACATCGAGCCTGGTAGGAAGGGCGCAGACACAAAAGTAGACAAACCTCCAGTGTTGGTAGACAATCTGAAGGGATATCTCAGCTGCCAAGGTTCCCCCCAGAGAAGCAAAGGACCCCAGCCCCATACCAGGCTCCCTAGCCTGGAGCACTGATGCTGGGAAGACCATCATGATATCTGATTGTGAAAACCAGTGGGGATTTCAACCATCCGGTTGGGATGAAAGGCTTTGTGAAACTTGGACGTCCTCTTAGAGTGCCCACGCAGCCTCAGTCACTTCTGGGTACTCACTCTGGGCTCTGGCAATGGGACAGTAAATCAGAGGGCACTGGAGGCATACAGGGGGGCAGACTGAGGTGTGTAGCTTTAAAGCAAGGGCTATAGGACTGTTGCATTGCACTGGGCGAGTCCTCCTCCCACGCAGATGGCTGATGAGCGCAATCTTTCCTATGTTACACCCACCCGCATACGGAAAAATCTGAACCTGATTGGTCTGTTGAGCTTAACTGGCTCCACCCTGCTGACTCACTGAGGTCCCACCTCACCCAACTCCACCAACACCAGAGGCACTTTCTCCCATAAGCAGCCAGCCCCATTCATAATGCAATCTTCCTTGAAAAACTATTTAAGTCCCCAGGACCCAAGCTGAAAGTGACCTGCATTGGTGTGCTCTGAGAATTTTGTATCCAGGCACAGCATAGGCATCAAAACAGAATTTATAAAAGCACCTAGCACAAGGGAGACAGTGGCAGAGCCACAGAGGGCACCTACTACATAAGGCTATCTACCAATACTGGGAAATGTAGCAGATCTACCTGATACATAGAAACAAATACAGACAGGTATCCAGAATGAGGAAAAAAAAAAGATGTCTCAAATAAAATGACAGCAGAAAATTCCAGAAGTAAAATGAAACAAGATGGAGGCAAGCAACCTATCAGATACAGAACTCAAAACAATGATTTTAAGGATGCTCAAGGAACTTAGTAAAAACTTCAACAGAGAGATAGCAACCATAAAGGAGAACATAGAAACTGTAAAAGAGGACCAGTCACAAATGAAGAATACTATAACCGAAATTCAGAATGAAATAGAAGGAATCACCAGCAGACTAGATAGAGCAGAGGAGTGAATCAGTGAAATAGAAGAAAAGGTAGCAGAAAACATCAAGTCAGAACAGCAAAAAGGAAAAGGAACCCTAAAGAAAGAGAATAGGTTAAGGGGCTTCTGGGACAACATCAAGTACAACAACTACCAGAAGAAAGAAAGAAATGAATTGAGAACCTATTTGAAGAAATGATGACTGAAAACTTCATGAACCTGGAGAAAGAAACAGACATACAAGCCCAGGAAGCACAGAGAATTCCAAACAATATAAACCCAAAGAGGCCCACACTAAGCCACATTATAATTAAAACGGCAAAGTTTAAAGGCAAAGAGAGAATACCAAAAGCAGCTAGAGAAAAGCAACTAGTTAGTTACAAGGTAAATCCCATAAGACTATCAGCTGATTTCTGAAAAGTATCTTCGCAGGTCAGGAAGGAGTGGCACAGAATATTCAATGCGATGAAAAGCACGAACCTACAACCAAGATTACTCTACCCAGCAGGCTCTTCTTCAAAATCAAAGGACAAATAAAGAGCTTCTCAGACAAGAAAAAGCTAAAAAGGTTTATCGCCACTAAACCAGTATTGTAAGGAATGTTAGAGGGACTGCTTTAAGATGGGGGGGGGGAAGCAAAATTATGAATAATAAAATGGAAATAGGTACACATCAAAAATTACCTTCAATTTAAATGGATTAAAAGCTCCTATAAAAAGTTATGAAGGGTATTGCACTGAGTGGAGTATCAAACAAGGAAGACAGATGCAAATTGACTTTGCTTACAGGTGAAATCCAAAAAAAAGAAAATAAATAAGTGGAACAAGAACAGATTCATAGATATAGAAAACATTTTGTTTGTTGACAGATGGGAGGAAGATTAGAGGACGGGGTGAAATAAGGGGAAGAGATTGGGCAGTTCAGTTTGGTGGTCACAAATAGTTATGGGAATATAGGATATAACATGGGAATATAATCAATAATGTTGCAATAACTATGGGTGGCATCAGTGGGTGCTGTGACCTGTGCGGGTGAACAGGAGAACCTGAAGGGAGGCGACAAGGAATGAAGAAAAACACACAGACACAGATGGAAACACAGACACAGACACGGACATAGACATGATAGAAAAGCTGGGACCAGGTGGTTGTCTGAGCTCGGATGGAGACACAGAGACCCAGTCTGGCAGCCACGTATTTATTTTACAGCACAAGCGAAAGGGAAGGTCACCAGTGCAGGAACGGGGAAGTATGTGCTGCACCCCCACCCAGGCCCCACGTTGAGCACCTGCACACAGATGTCTGTGGTTTGCCCATGTCCTTGTAGTTAATTTTGATGTGCGAAGTGTCCTTTGGCCTTCCTTGAGAGAGTGAGCCAAGAGTCATGTCCTTGGTTGCTTCCAGAGGCCAAGCAGCCTTGCAACACTTGTGCCTGCTGGAATCATAAACACGCAAGCTACCTTGCTAAAGCCTGCTTTTTCACCTTGCCATGGCCTTTGGCTCACACGCTCCCTACAGATGGGTACTAGATTTGTTGGGGTAATGGGAGGAGGGTGGGAGGTGTGGGTGCAAAAGAGGAAAGAAATCAAGAAGTACAAAGTCATAATCACAATGCACTCACAGCGATGTAAAGTACTGCACGGGGCACATAGTCGATAACACTGTAGTAGGTGTATATGGGATCAAATGGGATCCAGATGTATCAGAATAAGGATTTTGTAAGTTATATAAATGTCTCATCACCATGCTTTACACCTGAAACCAAAATCAAGAGATACTAATTCATAGTCCCAAAATAGTCATAGGAATGTAAAGTACAGCATAGGACATAAAGTCTATAACAACATTGTAATCACTATATATTATGTCAAATGGTAACCAGATGTATCAAAATAAGGATTTTCTCAGTTATATAAATGTCTCATATAACTTGAAACCAATATATTATTGTATATCAGATGTAATTGAAAAATAAAAATAAATGAGAAAGAATGATTAAAATCACACACACACACACACACACACAGTGTTCTCTGCAAATAACAGAAAACCCTACAATAGCGACTTCAAAGAAGGCTATGGAGCAAACATCCAATCCAGTCTGGCATGAAAATCTTCTCCCACCTTTCCAGTCAGCTGTGCTGAGGATATAGACCTTCCTCCATGTGCCCCCCATCTCATGGTCCCAAAATGGTTGTTGCACTGCGGGTCTCAGTGTGCCTATTTCAGGCAGGAAAAGAATGGGACAGAAGAAGGCTTAGTGACTGCATCAGAAAAGCCAAGGCTTTGCTGGAAACCTCCACACGTGTACTTATTTCGCACTGGCCAGAACTGTGTCGCATGGACACTGCTACCTGCAGGAGACATTCAGAAAATAATTTCTATGACTTATAGCTTGGAGAATGGAAATAAGCAAGGGAGATAGGTCTAGAAAGGAGATTGAGGTTGTCAACCTATAGCTTTGCTCATGCTTATGCTTTTGTGCCTACAATGACTCTTTTAAAGATATTAATGTTTATCCCAATGGTGTCTAGGCTTTTGGCTTTCCTAGGCTACATGGGAATAATTGTTTGGGCCACAAATAAAATATACTAACAGTGATGATAGCTGATGAGCTAAGAAAGAGTTCGCAATAAAGTCTAATGTTTTAAGAATTTGTGTTGGACCACATTCAAAGCTGTCCTGGCTCACAGATTGGACATGCCTGATATATCACCTTCACCATGTGGATTAACTCCAATTGGAGCTGGATCCAAGGGATACAGTGGAATCAAAAAAAGAGGGCTTTGGAATCCAGGAGACATGGGTAGAAATCCCAGCTCTACCACTAGCCAATTCTGTGTATGGCACGTTTGGTTTCTTTTCTTTCAATATAGTTGTTTTTTAAGGACATAACAGAGACTTTCATTGTGACTCAAAAGTCAGAGAATGCTGAATTTCCCTGTGACCTAGTAAGCCCACATCTGGCACATAGCTAGCCAAAGTTGCACTGCACAACTACGTGACCACTCTCAACTTACTTTGTCTGTATTAAGTGGCAGAATGGTCACTTCGCTGGACAGTTTGAGACTTCATAAGACCACCCATCCAAAGTGCCTCGTTCACAATAAGCATGCAACAAACGTGTGTTCTTACCACCTTCTCACTTCCAACCTCACGTCTGCTTAGAGATGCTTCATAATCCACTTGGGTCTCATGCCTGGAGCCAGTCAGACCACAGGAACTATATCTAAACAGTTTCTGAGCCACTTCAATTGAAGACCACATCTTCCTATTCTTTGTATCCCTTATGACTTTGCTTAGTACATATGAGGTGTGCCACAGATGATCATCTGAACAAGTAATTCTTATCCGCATTTTTCAATTATTCCTTCTATAGAACGAAGTTGATTTTTGTCTTAGCCAATTTGATAAATGTCTCAGTCGGTTTGAGTTCTATAACAAAGTACTATAAATTTAGTGGCTTATAATAAATAATTTCTACAGTTCTGGAGACTGGAAGTGCAGGATTAGTATGCTGCCAGCATGTCAGGTTCTGATAAGGTTCCCTTTCAGGGTTGCAGATTATAGACTTTTCCTTGTATCCTCACATTGTGGAAGAAGGGTGAGAGAGATCTCTGAGATCCCTTTGATAGGGACACTAATCTCATTAATGAGAGCTTCATATTCATGACCTAATTATCTTCCAAAAGGCCCCATCTCCTAATTCCATCACAGAAGTGTTCAGATTTCATCGTTTGAATTTTGAAGGTACACCAATATTCAGTCTACAACAATATTAAAGTAATTTATTTTGTCTAATCACCGAATGATAAAGGATATATTAAGGACAATTCAAAAACACTATGTACCAAAAAAAGGAAAATTTGTTTTTTAATTTTAAATAGATGTACTATTCAGTGAAATTATCATTTGAAACAAATACTAAGTATTTGGAACGACTGCTCCTTTCACAATGTGGACCACATAATAATTCCATTCACTGCTCAGTTATTTCTGTGCATTGTCTTCCTTGGGTGCAGTATACATTAAATGCTTCTCCAGATAAAGTAACATTCTTAGATGTGAAAAAAAATGTGTATAAACATAAATGGATTTATAGCTATTATGATGTATTGAATCGACAAATTTCAATCTAAGAGTATTCCTGAAAAAAAAAAACTACCTACTAAGAATGAATTATGAAGAAATAGAAAATACAAATGACTCTATTTCTAATGAGGAGACAATCAGTAATTAAAAAAAAAAAGAAAACCAGGACAAAAAAAAAAAAACCAAAAAGATTATTTCACTGGTGAATTCTACCAAATATTTAAAAAAGAATTAAAACCAATCTCTCTCAAATCTATCTAAAAAATTAAAGAAGTACAACAGTTACTAACTCATTGTCAAGAGCCAGCATTACCCTGATACCAATATCAAAAAATAATACTACATAGAAAAGAAAACTACAGGCACTTCTCACTTAACGACCAAGTTTCATTCCTACAACTAGGTCATTAAGCGAATTGGTAGATAAGGGAGGACCATAATGGTGAATGTCTTGTGGTGTGTTGTGGTGCCATAGGTTATTTATTTTTTAATAGATACCACCGATAACACACAAAAGAAATATGTAGCCTTGCGTGATTGTGAACACTTTGTGTAGTAAATACTAACTCACTGTAGGAATGAGACCAAGAGTGAAAAAGGACATTCCCCACGCTGGAGAACTAGTCATAAGTTTGTGCAGTCTTTAAACATGTAGGTCAGTAAATGAGGAATGGCTGTAAGGACTAATATCCCTTATGGATATTGATGTCAAAATCCTCAACAAAAAAACAGCAAACTGAATTCAGCCTAATATTAAAATGATGACATCATGACTAAGTTAGAATTATTCCTAGAATGCAAGGATAATTCAATATACAAAATCAATTAATGTAATATACTGCATTAATAAATTGATGGAAAAATGTCATAAAAGAATTTGACAAAATTCAACACCATTTCATGGTGATTTAAAAAGAAAACAACTAGGAATAGAAGGACACTTGCTCAACATGACAAATTCTATGTATGAAAGCCCCACACTTAACACCATTCTCAGTGGTGAAAGACTGAAAACTTATTCCCTAAGAAAGTGAGGAAAGATGCCCACTTTCACCCTTTCAATTCAGCAAAGTAGCCAGAGCAATTGATAACAAAAAAGAAGCATACAAATTAGAAAAGAAGAAAACCCGCTCTGCCTGAAGATATTATGCTCTTATATATAGAAACACCTAATGATTCCACAAAAGAACTGTTAGAACTAATAAACAGTTACAGTAAAGTATTATAGTAGGAAAGGGGAGGGGGTGGGAGAGGAGGAGGGGAAGCTAAATATAAGGTGATGGAAAGAGAAGTCACATTAGGTGGTGAACTTATTATACAACAAGTTGACAATGCACTGTAGAATTGTATGCCTGAAACCTATGTAATCCTTGCTAACAGATGTCACCCCAATAAGTCTAACAATAAAAATGAATATAAAAAATTAAAAATAAAAAGTATTATAGTAGGAATCAAAATGTAAAAATCGGTTAGTATATTTATAATATATACTCTCACAATTAACATTCATAAATACAATGGACAAAACAATCCTATTTATAAGAATGTATAAAACAATAAAATACTTATGAACAATGCTAAACAAGGAGAAACTTACAAAATATAGCTGAAATCAATTAAAGAAGGCATAAATAAGTGAAAACACATACTATGTTTATGGACTGAAAAACTTGATATTAAGAGGTCAATACTACCCAGAGGAGCAACAAAATGCCAGCATGGAGGGACCTCTGAAAAACTCCTCTGGACATTACAAGACATAAAACACATATAACTCAACCAGGGACTCTCTACACGATGCACAAGCTAAGAAACCTGCTCATCACATTAATGTACCTGCAGGCAGGCAGAGGGTTAAACAAAGGAGATATAAATTCGGAAGTGCCAAGACACAGTCGCACATGGGTCCCCGCTTGGAACTCTACCACTCGGCAGGAAGGCAGGAGAAGGTGGTGGGGCAGGGCATCCCAGATTTCACTAGGTCTGTAAGACAGTGAAAAGAGGCCTAAAGGCGGGCCCTGAGACAATGTGATCAGATGTCATTTTGGCCCCCTGGAAGTGCAGATTGGTCCACAGAGCGCAGCAGCCAGACTTTACTCCAGTTCCCAGAGAAGAGGAAGCAACTGGGCAGTGAGGAGCCACAGCACAAACTCTCAGGTTGGGAAAAATAAGCAGAGAGGAGGCTGCATGTCAGTGTCTTACCCCACAACCAGCATGATCTGAAAGATCAGCATAGAAAACTGACCCCAAAATTCAGGGCAGAATCAGCATGCAGGTCAAACCAAGAACAGAAAGGCACAATCACACTCAAACTCCCTGCATGACCCCTGCAGCCCCAGGAAAAAAAGAAAGTTGAAAAATCTCCTGCCCTAAGTCCTTTGTCCTCCCAGTATCAGCAGTAAACACAAAAGAAGTGGCAGCAGCAAGGGTCCAGAGAGGCTGCCAGAATGAAAAACCAGAGAAAGAGAGCTCAAAGCAATGATAATGAAAATGCTTAAAGAACGGAATGATAACTTCAACAGAGAGCAAGCATTAAAGAAGATGTACAAATAATTATAAAAAAAACCAGACAGAGATAATTGAAATAAAAAATGGAATAAAAGTCACCAAACTAGAAAAAATAGAAATGCAAATCAGTGATTTACAGAAAAAGCCAGCAGAAAAGACCCAATTAGAACAGATACAAATAAGAATTAAAAAATTGAGAATAGTTTGAGATTACTCTGGGACAATATTAAACATAAAAATGGTTGAATCATAGGGACAGAGGAAAAGCAAGGAATCAAGAAATTATTTGAAGAAATAATGACTGAAAATTTTCCTAACCTGGCAAAGGAAATAGACAGACAAGTACAGGAATGACAGAGACTCCCAAACAAGATGATCCCAAACAAGAACACACTAAGACACTTCATAATTAAAATTGCAAAAGTAAAAGAAAAGGAGGAAATTCTAAAAACAGCAAGAAAAATGCAAGTAGTAAATTATAAGGGGACACCCATTCAACTCTTAGCTGATTTCTCACCAGAAATTTTATAGGCCAGCGGGAATTGGCAGGAAATATTCAACGTGATGAAAACCAAGGATCTACAACGAAGAATAATGTATCCAGCAAGGCTAGTATTCAAATTGGAAGGAAAATAAACAGCTTCTCACATAAGAAAAAGCTAAAGGAGTGCGTCATCACCAAACTAGTAACATAAAGAATGTTAGAGGTACTTCATTAACATGGGAGGAGAAATGGGAGAGAGTTGGTGAAATAAGGAAGAGAGACAGAGAAATTTAGTTTGTTGCAAGGCAATAATCAAGGAGATGTAGTTTATAACATGGGAATATAGTCAAGAAGTTGCAGTAACTGTGTGTGCTGTTAGATGGGTATTAGATTTGTCAGGGTAATGGGAGGAGAGGTAGAAGGGTGGAGAAAAGAGGGGAAGAAATCAAGAAGTACAAATTCATAGTCACAGAATAGTCACGGGGTATAAAATGCAGCACAGGGCATATAGTCAACAACATTGTAATAACTATGTATAGTGCTAGAGAAGAACCAAATGTTTCAGAATGAGGACTTAGTAAGTTATATAAATGACACATCACGGTGCTGTACACCTGAAACCATTATAATATTGTAGATAAAATGTAATAAAAAAAAGATTTTTTTGACAACCTCTTTAGTAGGTGGTACTGGGAAAACTGGAAAAACATATGCAAAAGAATGAACTTGAGCTATGAACTCTCTCCATATACAAAAATTAACTCAAAATGGATTAAAGACCTTCATATCAGACCTGCAACAATAAACTGTACAGAAGAAAACATTGGTACTAAACTTATAGACCTAGGACTCAAGGAAGACTTCATGAACTTGTCCTCAAAGGCAAGGGAAGTAAAAGCAAAAATAAATGAATGGGATTATATCAAACTAAAAAGCTTCTGCACAGCAAAAGAAACCATCAACAAGGCAAAGAGACAGCCAACTGAATGGGAGACAATATTTGCAAATAACGCATCAGATAAGGGTCTAATATCTAAAATATATAAAGAACTAATAAGACTTAACAACAGAAAAACAAACAACCCAACTGAAAAGTGGGCAGAAGAACTAAACAGACACTTCTCCCACGAAGCAATACAAATGGCCAACAGACATATGAAAAAATGCTCCTCCTCATTAGCTATCAGGGAAATGCACATCAAAACCACAATGAGATACCACCTCACACCTGTGAGAATGGCTGTTATCAACAAAACAAGGAATAACAAGTGCTGGAGAGGATGTGGAGAAAAAGGAACTCTGGTACACTGCTGGTGGGAGTGCAAACTGGTACAACCACTGTGGAAGGCAGTGTGGAGGTTCCTCAGAAAATTGGGAATGGAGCTACCATTTGACCCAGCAATCCCCCTTCTGGGGGTCTACCCAAAAGACTTGAAAACCTTTGTCCGCAAAGACTTATGCACCCCAATGATCATCGCAGCGCTGTTCACAGTGGCCAAAACATGGAAACAACCAAAGTGCCCTGCGACAGATGACTGGATAAAGAAGCTGTGGTACATATACACAATGGAATATTACTCAGCTGTAAGAAAAGATGAAATATTGCCATTTGCAACAAAATGGATGGACCTGGAGATCATCATGCTTAGTGAAATAAGCCAGACAGAAAA
>PVJL010016759.1:0-19945 GCA_004026885.1 Lyroderma lyra | reverse complement strand
ATGCAAAAAAAAAAAAAAAAAAAAAAAAAAAAAATCATGCCATTCCTTAAATGCTTGATCTCTTTATTCTCCCTATTATAAAATCTCTTAGGAGTCCTTTAGCTATCCCTTTCCTAATTAAACAGTGCAACAATACCCCACTGTCTGAATATTAATCAAACACTTGTTAATAAAGAGTAACTCAAGGAGGAAGTCAGAAGAATCAAAATCCTTCTGAGAAAATACTACAAATAAAGGATGGATATTGCAAGTTCATCCAGTGCTGTCTCTGAGTTAAGGCAAAGCTAAATGAAAGGAAGAGATACTAGTATGCATTTATAAGTACTATTCTGGTTTTCTTTAAAACCCAGCACACTTGAAAACTCTCTGATTTCACTAAGTCGATGAGGGGCTTGGATTTTCAACATTCCAGGAATCAAAGTGAAGGGTAATCTGTCATGTATTAGTCTAATCCTAGATTATAATTCAAGTCAATAAAAACAGGGGACTATCAGAAGTGGCATCAATGCCACAAACTAATTCACACAATATAATTCAGATCATCTCTTACAGAAACACTCGAATACAAGTTGTTCTGCTCAGTTATTTTGGAGAAGAAGAAAGAGAAATAAAAGAAATAAGCAAATGTTTCTCTCATGTTATCTGGAGGATCCATGTTTGAAGTAGTTAGAACAAATGTTAGGTTTTAAATCCCATGTCCATGTTAAAATTACTTTAAAAATACTAAAAAGATAATTTAAACTGTCAAAAATTAGCAATTCATGGTCACATGTTGGCTGAAAGTATACTGTGTTTGGCTCAAATAGTAATTTAAAATTCAGGAGACTTCACATTAAAAATATGGCAGTCAGAAGCCCTTGAACCATTAGAAGATTAAATAGCACAGATGTACTGCAAGCGACCAAGCCAGGGAGGTTTGCACTGGATTTAGGCAGACCAAAGAAAAATCAAGGCGCCACAGGCAACTTAAACATAGCCTTTATTCTAGATGCAGAGCAGCAATGAAATGACATCTGGGAGTTCACCCTCAGTGGCTCATAGCTCCCTCTCAGAGAGTCCCATCTCCTTATATAGGCCAGAGAACAAAAGTGGTGGGCAGCCCAGAAGCAAGCTCAGAAGGTATATAAACAACAAAATGGCTGCCACCTGCAAAAGTGCAAGTCATGATTACATACAGGGGTGTGTCATTCCGGTGGAAGCGTGGCAAGAGAGCCTGAGTTACTCCATTTCCCCCACAACAGGTTATGTTCCCACGTGATAAAATATGAAGAGACAATTAGCCAATCTTCACCACTAAAGTTGAACAGACAAGATGCAGACTACCTTAAGATCAAATTAGAAGTCAGATCTCGGTTTTAGTTGTGGCATCTCCATTAACTAACATGACCTAAGGAAAACCATTTAGCTGATTTGAACTTCAGCTTACCCATCTGGAAAAAACAATGGACTTAGATACAGACTTCAATCCCACCTAATCTACATTTTTAGAAAGTTCTAACTAGTGCACCAGCACACATCAAGGGAGAGGGAGGAGATTATTTGACAAACGATGCCAAAAGTTATCTGTTAAGAAAAAAAAAAAAAAGCCAACCAAGATCTGAACTTAATATCACATGCCAATATTACTCCAGATAGATAAGGGTAGAGGTATGGTAAAAATACACACTGAAATATGAGGAAATATATATGTGTGTGAAGGACCTTATCATAAGCATCATTGCCAAGGTTTTTAAGGAGGGCAGGTTTCGGCGGTCGTACACCCAGTTGAAAAAACACGCATGGAGCCAACATGCGGGGACTATACACAATCCAGCGAGCAAGCCCCTTTATTGCGCATCTGGGACTATATATACGTATTAAAACAAAAGTGGCCTCTTGCCACAGCTGCCCAGGAGTGGTTGTTTGAGTTTTCGTGGTTACATGCACAATATATATCAGTGCCAGGGATTCCTCAGCTCTGGACATGGACTGATTTTGCCATGGTCAAGCCTGGGATGCGGGCCTGGCTTTAACACTTTACATTGGGCCTGGCTGTAATTCTTTACAGCGGGCTTGGCTTTAACCCTTTGTTGACTGGCACTCCACCCATACAGGGCCGCCACACAGATCTTTACCCATAATGCATATTTTTGAGCCCACAGCCCAACAACAATACAGGGTACAGGAAACGATACCAGACTGCTAGCAATAATTTCTAGGATCATTAGTATCCACTGCCAGGTGGGTCCTAAGGAGTCTCAACAAGAGGTTAATGGATCTTCCATGGAGAAGGCAATGGCTTGTACCTCCCTGTCCATCTCAACCAGGGCTGTCTGAATGTGTTCAGCATGATCTGGGATATATACACAACATTCCACATGGAAAATAGCACACGTGCCACCCTGGGAGGCTGTCAATAAATCTAAAGACATCCAAATTCGTCGCACAACTTTACGCAATTGTGATGTTTCATCTAATAACAGGCTTAAGGTCTGTTTAGTAGCATTCAGAGCTTGAGCTGTGTGCATTGCTAAAGCTTCTACTTGTAATTCTACATCTATGACAGCAGCCCCTGGCAGGGCCAGAGCAGAAGGGTAGAACCACCAAGTGGCTCTACGTTGGCGATGTCAGCGGTGATACACAGCAACCCAATTAGTAGGCAATTGAGAAAGGCTCGCCAGTACTCGACCAGCAATGTAAGGGTGTCCCCATGTACACCGGTCAGTCCAATCTGCAGGTAAATAAGGCCATCATGGTGTCCACGAACCTAGAGGTATCCAGCTAGAAGGATATCTGTGGGATGAATACCAGCATGTTGGGCTCCATTTCACCAAGTGTGAGGGATCAGCACATGGGTAATGTTTTGACACAAATGTGGGGGCACCCGACCACCAATGTGGTTACTGGCAGAGCGATGTTGTTCTATACATAACGGGACTTGTTCCCATAGTTCCACCTGTGCTCCCACCACCCAATCCCACCCACTAGTCATTGCATAACCAAACGGGGGGGGGGTTGGTTATTATGGTCCTTGCGGGGCAAATTGTCCACTGCCCAACTATGCTGGTCCCATTCAGCCATGTTGTTCCATGTACGTAACTGCATCCAGTTGTTTAGGGAAGCTGGGTGAATCTGCCACAGAAGTCCCTCAGCTGCCTCCACCAGTATTTTTGTGCAGATCCAACAGTGGGAAGCTTTATGTACCTGAGCAAAAGTATGTGCCCAAGACCGGATACTATTGCCTGCCGTTAGCCTGGGCCATAAGACAAAGCAGACAGTGACACCATTAAAGGAAGGTCTTTACCCTCAAGTAAAATACAGGCAATGTGTCCATCTTGTGACAACAATGTGGCCGGTAAGGGCTTCACCCCTAGCCTATAATACCAGACTAGTTCCCCAAGAGTTTGGCACCAAGGCTGCTCTAATGGAGTGATGAAATATAAAGGAAGAGGCCAGAGAGCAAGGACAAATGTTCCTTTTACTATAGGAACTCTGGCCCTCTCTGGTAGGGTTACCTGTACAGAGAGAGGCCAGCTCCCCAACCATAGTTTCAAGATCAACCCTTCCTTGAGTCCAACACCCTGAGGTTCTATTAGAGCCAGCCAAGATTCATAGGAGGCCTACGTGGTCAAAGGTCATGACCATGAGGCTTGTTTTCTTGGTGCCAACGAGTCAGGAGCAGGGAGGAGTAAAGACCCATTATATATTTTTGGCACCATGTGTGGGTCAGGAGGGTTAGGACATACTTTGAAAAAATGGGGTGACCTTTGAACAGTTTTGGGTAATGGGGACAAACCAGTGCATCTGGGTTGTTCATTCAACAACAGTGGGCAGATTAACTCTCCATTTGCATAAACCAGGGCCCAAGACCTTTAATTTTTCTTTTTTTTTTTTTTTTTTTTTTTTTTTTTTTTTTTTTTTTTTTTTTTTTTTTTTTTTTTTTTTTTTTTTTTTTTTTTTTTTTTTTTTTTTTTTGCTTTTTGGTACGTGGGTAGCTCCCTGACTGGGAATCGAACCCAGGCCACAGCACTGACAGCGCCAACGATGAAGCCTTAAGCCACTACACCACCAGGGAACTCCCTAATTTATCTTTTAATAAACCATTATATTGTTCTATCATACCTGTGGCTTGGGGTCGGTAAGGTACGTGCAGCTGCCATTCAATATTATTCTGATGAGCTCAAGCCTGTACTTTGTATCCAGTAAAGTGAGTGCCCTGGTTCCTGCTCATTGCCATAGGAGTCCCACAGACAGCACTCAGCTGATCAAGCACAGCAAGAGAATGTTCTTGGGTGTCTGCAGCCATAGGCCAGGCAAATCCTAACCCAGTTCCTGTATCCACAGCTGTGAAAGCATAATGAAAACCATGATCTGTTGGCAAGGGCCTGATATAGTCCACTTGCCACTCCTGAAAGGGCTGCCCGACCCTCGGCGCAACAACCAGTTCTCGCAGGGGCAGTGCCGGTGGGGATGCTGTTCTGCACAAGCCTGGCAATCTTGCACAGCTTGTTGACATTGTGCCTGGGTCAGGGACATACCCTATCAATGAGCTACCTGTTTCATGGTTCGGCTTCCAACGTGTCCCAGCTTTTGATGTAGCCAGGGACCTGGCTTTCCCGGGTGGGGCAGTAACTGGTTTGCCCTCACTTGAGCAAGAGCATCATCAGCATCATTTCTAAGCGCCTTTAAAGAATTATGTCCTGGAACATGGTAAATGGTGGCTCCCCGCTAGAGACCCCATTTACACAAGTCCTGCCAAAGAGCCCTCCCCAACAAATGACGGCGCCCTGTCAGCCAATCTTGGGCTGCCCAACAGTGAGGCCAAAGTTTTAAACATTTACATGCTGCTCAAATGTCCATACAGACATGTATGGGGCCTGGTTCATTCATCAACAGTAGGCACATAGCCCTCAATGCAGCCCATTGACTGAAATGTCCAGTCCCTGTCTCATACCAGAATTCATATTTAGATTGCTGTATGGCCACAGCTGCTCATGTAGGTGGTTGTCCTCAGCTGGAACCTTCTGTATAACAGGTATCTGCTGTGACAGGGGCTTGCCCCTCTAAATAGGGACTAGCCATAGACATTTCAGCTTCCATCGTTGGGGATGGCTCTTTCACTTGAAATTCTATAGGTCCTAACAAGGCATATAATTGATCTGATAAAGAGCTGGATGCAAAGTGAGCCCTCTGTTCCAAATAGACCCCCCATTTGGCCAAGGTAGAAGTTTGGGCCACCTCTGTCCATGGCGTCTGCAACCAAGACCACAACCAGCCCTCTAGTGGGTACTTTGATTGGATGGTTATAACATTAAGACCTGTTATGGCCTCACTGGCCAAGAGGGCAGCATAAACAGCAGCTAGCTATTTCTCTATAAGGGAGTAGCAGGCTTCTGCTTCTTTCCACAATTGAGACCTAAAACCAATGGGCACTTTACGAGTCCCATGTTTCTGCCACAAGCCCCATCTAAACCCTTTGTCACCCACTGACATCGTTAAAAAAATGGTAGGGTGGTGTCAACCACTCGTAGGGTTTGGGCTTGGGCCACTGCCTGCTTGGTGGTGCAAAATGACTGTTCTATCTCCGGGATCCAATCCCAAGTAGCCCCTTGCCGTATCAGGTGATGTAAGGGGCAAGCTAAAGTGGCTAAATGAAGAAAAACACTCTCCAATAGCCTAACAAACCCAAGTAAATCTGCAATAAACAAGGCCCTTGGACCTTGTCTTTGTTGACGGCCCACCTCCAGGTCTCAAGGGCTTCTCAAAGACTAGTGGCCACAGTCTCGAGCTCTGTAAGAGAATCAGAAGTCAGCATTATATCATCAATATAATGGAGCAGATACACCCCTGCTGGCTTCCACCAGGTGCCCCAGTATTGAGCCACCAGTCCATGGCACAGGGTTGGACTGTGCAGATATCCCTGGGGGAAGCACCATGAAAGTCCATTGTCATCCTTGCCACATGAAGGTGGACTGTTCTTGACTCTCCAGTGCTATATCTATGGAGAAAAGACATTTGCCAAATCCACCACACAGTGATATTGTCCCAGTTCATATGTGAGTTTGTCCATAAGATCCATAACATTGGGCACTGGTGCATGCAATGGGGACGTCACTTTGTTCAGCTACTGATAGTCCATAGTCATTTGCCAGGGGCCACCAGGCATTTTTACTGGCCATACAGGAGAATTGTAAAGGCTATGAGTTGGGCAGATTATCTGGGCTTCTTCAAGCTTGAGAATGGTACAGCCAATCTTTTCATGCTCTCCTGGTAACCAATATTGCTTTGTATGCACAACACTCATAGCCTGGGGCAATATTAAGAAGGCATGATGGGGTACCCCCAAACAATAGTCTTTACCACTCATATACACAGGTGAAATTTTCCATTGTCATTGAGATCACCAATCCTTGCAGCACATCTACCCCTAGAATATATTCTGTGATAGGAGAGACATAGACCTTATAGTCTTGTGGGGGCAATCGTCCTATGCCCAGCATCACACCTACTTATTTGACCCATATAATTTGTCCTCCATATCCCTCCATGGTGGCTGTAGCGATCCAGATTTCCATACAGCTCCAGTGTCCACAAGGGCTAGTACCCACTGCACAT
This sequence comes from Lyroderma lyra, assembly GCA_004026885.1. Classification (NCBI taxonomy): domain Eukaryota; kingdom Metazoa; phylum Chordata; class Mammalia; order Chiroptera; family Megadermatidae; genus Lyroderma; species Lyroderma lyra. Next base: position 13,351 of record PVJL010016759.1, on the reverse strand, counting down.
TATGGGGGGACTAGTAAATATCAAGTTCAACATGTGGCCTCAGTTCCCTGGATTCCCCATCAACTGAGTACTTTGGCCAGACCCCTAGTTTGGGTAGAAATCAGTCTCAACTCCTGAATTGGGAGTGTAGCTGGTGGCAGGGGAGTAAACTGCTGTTCAGGTTTCAACTGCTTCCACAGAGACAGCAGCACTCCCATAGGCTGATGGTCTATTTTCTCTGCGGCTACCCCCGCAGCTAAAAGATCAAACCACATCTGCTTCCAGTTCACTCTTACTGCAGGTTGAATGCCACCCTGTTGAGCCCCTTTATTCTTTGGGTGTCCTTTGGGTTGGGGCCCTGTAGCAACCTCAACTGGCCACCTTTTTTCTTTTGTTTCACTTCTACAACCTTCAATTGAGCCAGGGAGGCTGTTATTTCATGCATCCACCCTGAGCCCACCCAAGAGGATCTGGTGGACTCTTCTGAGCTCCCCAGCATATGATTAGCAGCTGCCAGGTGATCCTCTAGGGTTGCTTCCTGGTGCTGCAGCTGACATACCTGCTGAGGCCATGCAGACACTTCCGAGCTCTGCAGCCAATCTTTAACAGCCACCAGGCACCCTTCCAGCATTTTTTTCCTGGCGCTGTAGCTGATGAGAACATACAGACTCTTCTGAGCCCCATAGCCTATGATTAGCAGCCACCAGGCTCTCTTTCAGCACTTCTTTCTGGTGCTATAGCAGATGTATCTGTTGAGCTTGCTTCTGCATCTCCTGGCTGGCATGCCACAGCATCAGCAGAAACATCCAGTCTATGTGACCGGCCACCTCCCAGTGTGCTGGTGGAATGTTTGGTTTCATAGATTTCAGGGAGTTCTTGATATCCCCAGGTATTGGCCTAATCTCATCCTAGTTCTCTAGAGACATCCATGTGGCCAGATATGTGGACACTGCATACCATAGACAGGTGAGAAGCCATACTTCTTCCACCTGGGGACCCTCAGAGTCACTGGGGTTAGTACTCACTTCATCCTGCTGACTATGCCAAATGTCATTCACACGGTTTTTAAGCAGGGCAGGTTTTGGCAGTGGTACACCCAGTTGAGCAAACATGCATGAAACCGACATACAGAGACCATAAACAATCCAGTGAGCAAGCTACTGTATTGCACATCTGGGATGATATATATGTGTTCAAACAAAAGTGTCATCTTGCCACATCTGCCCAGTAGCAGTTATTTGGGTAATCATGGTTACATAAGCCAGTACATGTGCAGTAAATGCCATCTCTGGGAGTTACTCAGTCCAAGGCATTGACCATTTATGATAAAGTCAGGGGGTTCCAGACCTGCAGCAGTTCTGGCTGTTAACTTCTTGCAGTGGGCCTGGCTTTAATCCTTTGGGGACTAATACTCCTCAATACCTGTTTTCATTTGTGCTTATTTTCTGTTACCTCATAAATTACATTAAAGATTTTGTATGTCTTATCAAGAAGAGATTGATAAAGACAAAATTTTTTTTAAATAATATCGTGAACTTCTGTATGAAATTTGGCTTTTACTTGAGCAATTTCAATCTGAATGCTATTGAGGGCCTCAAATAACTTCTGAAAGTCCTGACAATATTCTGTGTAGATTGTATGCATTGTTTCTCCGAATGATTTTTGTGAAGTTTCATTTACCTGAGAAATTTGGCCCCCCTCAACAGTTTTTGCTTCCTTTCTGTCCTCAGGACTATCTTTCTTTTTTGTTGCATCTTCCCATTTTAGCACCACATCCTCGGTGGCAGAAAACATTCTCCTGGGCCTAGCTTGAAGGTGTTTTGCTTTTCCACTTCAATGCCTTTTTCTTCCACTTCATTATCCGAGACCATGTTGCTCAAGTGTCCTCCATCCCCTACTGGGAGAGGAAGCCCAGGACAGTGTGGACTGTAAAAGATAATGGGCATTCCCTCAGGACAATTTTGTATCTTTATGGGGCCATGCGACTGGATCTATCCTTTTGGCTTTCATGAGGTGCCTCCTCAGCATCAATTAACATCCTCAACACTCTCCTTTACACTCCTGCTTTCACCTTCTCCCACTCTACTCTTCACAGCAGCTGTTTCTGGTTGGGGAAATGGAGTCAGTTTCATTGCACATGTTGGGGAAATTTCAGTAGCTATGACTGAGAAGTGGTGGCACAAGTGACATCAAACAACAATGGTAGCATCAGTGGTGCTGCTGGGGTGGGGGAGGTGGGTTGTAGCTGATGTAATGGCTTCTACTGCTGGGTGACCAGAATTAGGTGATTATATCTGAGGAGCAGATACTTTGCCTGCAACTGAAAGTCCAGGTACCTGAACATAAGGTAGAAACACAAAATCAGGCTAGCAGATTTCCTGTCAACCTAGAGCTGGCATTTAAATGTGGCCAAGGTCAAGGCAAATCAAGGAAAACTGCAGAGCTAAGAAAAGTTCAACAGTCAAACTCTGCTGTTTCCTCTAGCAAGTTTTTTTTCCAGCTGGTCCTGATGTCCTCTAGATATAAGTTCATTTGCTAGAAAAGGTGATTGACAGGCCCTTTTTTATTAACCTGCCCACCCTACCACCACATTGTCTCTAGAAGCTCATTGCTCCTCTCTCCTTGCTGACCCCAGAAAAAAACCAAACTTATGATTACCAGTGTGCTGTTATGCAAATGACTTAATTTAGGCAGCTTTTAGCAAACACAATACTTGCGGGACAAATAAAATACCCCAGGGGTTCTCACTGAGCTTCTGCTGAAATGATGCACACCTGTTATGTAACAATGACTTGCACTGTCCTGGGGGCAACCATTTTGCTTATGTACATGCCTTCTGAGCTCTTGTCTTGGCAGCCTGCCACCTTTGTTTTCCTGCCTATACAACGGAATGGGACTCTCTAGGAAGAGCAAGAGAGGAGGTGGAGACAGCTATAGAGGGGAGCTAGAGCTATGGGAGGAATCTGAGCTATCTAAGGAGCTAAGAGCAAGCTATGAGCTTTGAGCTAGCTATGTGCTATGAGCGACTGAGGGGGAACTCCCAGATGTCACTTATTGCTGCACTGCTTCTGTAGTGAAAGCTATATTTAAGTTTCCTGCAGCTCCTTGATTCTTCTTCTGTGTTCCTGGATCCAATGTAAACCTTCCTAGTCTTAGTTATTGACCATACACTTGGCATCATGAACAGGATCTGCAGCAGATGAGTACAGAGCTTACAGCATTTCCAGAGGGTGGGATTGAAGAGTGGCCTGCCATGAGTATGTGGTACCTTGTAGTATGCCTTTTCTCTACCTGGGCTCCTCCTTAGGGTTGACCTGAGATCAATGGGAAGCCTGTATATGTGGAAAAGGCTCTCCAAGCACTGGGAGAGACCTTTAACAAAGCAAGCACTCACATGGCAGCTGGGGCCATAGAGTGGATCTTTCTTACAGACTTTTAGGCACAGTTGAAGGTGACTCTGTGAGAGGCGGCATAAGTCCAGGTGATTCAGACCAAGCTGGACCTAATGAAGATGCAGGGGCAAGCTGTGGAAGAAACCAAGGAGCTTCAGGCACTCCAGACCAAACTGGACCTGATAAAGGCACAGATGTAGGCTCTGAAGGAAACCAGGCAGCTGCTGATGGAACAACACTGGTTCTTGCAGCTGGGATTGGAAAGGGAGTCCCCCGTTGTTATGTCAGACTCCTCGGGGAAGAAAGTGGAACCAGAATCACAGTTCTGCACTGACCCCATAGTGAAACAAAAAGTGAAATCTTAGCAGCCCACAGCCCAGGGGAGGCCACCCTGCTGGTGCTCCTCAGGTGACTGAATTCACCACGTACTGCTAGTACACTCAGGCTAAGTTAGTAGAGTTGGGTAAGCAATTCCAGCAGAAGGCCAGTGAGCCCCTGGTTGCCAGGCTTTTGCATCCATGGGACCTGGTAGTAGATAGTATAATATGTACAGAGCAAGAAACAGAAAAGTTGCCCTCTGTGACCGTGCACCCCTCACCATCAGGGATTGCAGGATAATTCCAGGTATGGGCAAGGCATCCACCCTTTTTGGATTGTCTGATGGCAGCTGTCTGAACAGTGTGGACATATGCAAGAGACATTCCCAGGATGATAAGTAAATGGCAATCCTATGTAGGTTTGGTGCAGGTGCTGCAGGAGCTGGGTATGCACAATGCCATGTTCAATCCAAATACCCAAGGTTTGGATGATGAGAGATTACAGCAGGTATAAGGGATAATGTGATGCAAAGTGCTCCCTCTTCCTTGTTCAAATCACTCATGGTGATCTTGGCACCTTATGTGGGCCACCCCATGAATGAGGTCACCACAATGGGGGTGAATTTAGGGGAAGCTGAAACCAGACACACACAGAGGGGTGTCTGAGTGGTAGCCAAGAAAGCACAGGTGGTCAAAAGGAGTGGGTCCTTAATGGTCACACGAACCTAGATGTGGGTAGATCTCATGTTGGGTGGGATTGATAGAGAGAAAGTTCATGGGAAACCCAATATTTATCTGTTGGATCTGTGGCAGCAGCTGAAAACAGACCAATGGCTCACCCCACTGAGAAAGCAAGAAAAAGGGGGTGATGAGAAGGCTACGAGGCTTGTGTGGTCTGTCTTGAGGATCACTTTGTGCAGCAGCAGGAGGATGATATTCACATAGAGCCCCTGTTCCATTTCAAATAGGGTGAAGGCTAAAGAATTCTTTCACAGGGGACAGGCAGGTACCAGAGGCGGCATATGGAATTGGCAATCCACTAGTTCCCAACCAATGCAAAGAGAGTTCTGGCTCTTGTGGATATGGATGCTGAATGTTCTCTCTTGTATAAGTACCCCGAGAAGTTCTCTGGAGCCCCATTAGTCATTGATAGCTATGGGTAGACAAAGCATTCAAGTGAAACCTGCAGACATTCCACTGGGGATAGGCCAACTGCCACCAAAGACATGTAGGGTTTATGTATTGCCCATCCCTGAGTAGATCTTAAGGGTGGATATTTTGCAGGAGTTGTGGTTGAACATCATGGCAGAAGAGTTTCACATCTGAGTGGAGGTGATGAAGGCTGTGGTATGAGGACATACTGCACATTCACCTTTCCAGCTGTTAGTCCTCAAAGGGTTAAAGTCAGGTTCACCACCCAGGCTTGACCTTGGCATAAACGTTCCATGTCTGAGGTTGAGGAATTCCTGGGACTGATATTTACTTTGAGTATACTGGTTCATGTAACCATGAAATTCCAAACAACCAAAACACCCAAATTTCATACAGAAGTTCACGATAATATTTTTTTAAAAATTGTCTTTATCAATCTTTTCTTGAAAAGACATACAAAATCTTTAATGTAATTTATGAGGTAACAGAAAATAAGCACAAATGAAAACAGGTATTGAGGAGTATTAGTCCCCAAAGGGTTAAAGCCAGGCCCACTGCAAGAAGTTAACAGCCAGAACTGCTGCAGGTCTGGAACCCCCTGACTTTATCATAAATGGTCAATGCCTTGGACTGAGTAACTCCCAGAGATAGCATTTACTGCACATGTACTGGCTTATGTAACCATGATTACCCAAATAACTGCTACTGGGCAGATGTGGCAAGATGACACTTTTGTTTGAACACATATATATCATCCCAGATGTGCAATACAGTACCTTGCTCACTGGATTGTTTATGGTCTCTGTATGTCGGTTTCATGCATGTTTGCTCAACTGGGTGTACCACTGCCAAAACCTGCCCTGCTTAAAAACCGTGTGAATGACATTTGGCATAGTCAGCAGGATGAAGTGAGTACTAACCCCAGTGACTCTGAGGGTCCCCAGGTGGAAGAAGTATGGCTTCTCACCTGTCTATGGTATGCAGTGTCCACATATCTGGCCACATGGATGTCTCCAGAGAACTAGGATGAGATTAGGCCAATACCTGGGGATATCAAGAACTCCCTGAAATCTATGAAACCAAACATTCCACCAGCACACTGGGAGGTGGCCGGTCACATAGACTGGATGTTTCTGCTGATGCTGTGGCATGCCAGCCAGGAGATGCAGAAGCAAGCTCAACAGATACATCTGCTATAGCACCAGAAAGAAGTGCTGAAAGAGAGCCTGGTGGCTGCTAATCATAGGCTATGGGGCTCAGAAGAGTCTGTATGTTCTCATCAGCTACAGCGCCAGGAAAAAAATGCTGGAAGGGTGCCTGGTGGCTGTTAAAGATTGGCTGCAGAGCTCGGAAGTGTCTGCATGGCCTCAGCAGGTATGTCAGCTGCAACACCAGGAAGCAACCCTAGAGGATCACCTGGCAGCTGCTAATCATATGCTGGGGAGCTCAGAAGAGTCCACCAGATCCTCTTGGGTGGGCTCAGGGTGGATGCATGAAATAACAGCCTCCCTGGCTCAATTGAAGGTTGTAGAAGTGAAACAAAAGAAAAAAGGTGGCCAGTTGAGGTTGCTACAGGGCCCCAACCCAAAGGACACCCAAAGAATAAAGGGGCTCAACAGGGTGGCATTCAACCTGCAGTAAGAGTGAACTGGAAGCAGATGTGGTTTGATCTTTTAGCTGCGGGGGTAGCCGCAGAGAAAATAGACCATCAGCCTATGGGAGTGCTGCTGTCTCTGTGGAAGCAGTTGAAACCTGAACAGCAATTTACTCCCCTGCCACCAGCTACACTCCCAATTCAGGAGTTGAGACTGATTTCTACCCAAACTAGGGGTCTGGCCAAAGTACTCAGTTGACGGGGAATCCAGGGAACTGAGGCCACATGTTGAACTTGATATTTACTAGTCCCCCCATAATGTGCAGTGGGTACTAGCCCTTGTGGACACTGGAGCTGTATGGAAATCTGGATCGCTACAGCCACCATGGAGGGATATGGAGGACAAATTATATGGGTCAAATAAGTAGGTGTGATGCTGGGCATAGGACGATTGCCCCCACAAGACTATAAGGTCTATGTCTCTCCTATCACAGAATATATTCTAGGGGTAGATGTGCTGCAAGGATTGGTGATCTCAATGACAATGGAAAATTTCACCTGTGTATATGAGTGGTAAAGACTATTGTTTGGGGGTACCCCATCATGCCTTCTTAATATTGCCCCAGGCTATGAGTGTTGTGCATACAAAGCAATATTGGTTACCAGGAGAGCATGAAAAGATTGGCTGTACCATTCTCAAGCTTGAAGAAGCCCAGATAATCTGCCCAACTCATAGCCTTTACAATTCTCCTGTATGGCCAGTAAAAATGCCTGGCGGCCCCTGGCAAATGACTATGGACTATCAGTAGCTGAACAAAGTGACGTCCCCATTGCATGCACCAGTGCCCAATGTTATGGATCTTATGGACAAACTCACATATGAACTGGGACAATATCACTGTGTGGTGGATTTGGCAAATGTCTTTTCTCCATAGATATAGCACTGGAGAGTCAAGAACAGTCCACCTTCATGTGGCAAGGATGACAATGGACTTTCATGGTGCTTCCCCCAGGGATATCTGCACAGTCCAACCCTGTGCCATGGACTGGTGGCTCAATACTGGGGCACCTGGTGGAAGCCAGCAGGGGTGTATCTGCTCCATTATATTGATGATATAATGCTGACTTCTGATTCTCTTACAGAGCTCGAGACTGTGGCCACTAGTCTTTGAGAAGCCCTTGAGACCTGGAGGTGGGCCGTCAACAAAGACAAGGTCCAAGGGCCTTGTTTATTGCAGATTTACTTGGGTTTGTTAGGCTATTGGAGAGTGTTTTTCTTCATTTAGCCACTTTAGCTTGCCCCTTACATCACCTGATACGGCAAGGGGCTACTTGGGATTGGATCCCGGAGATAGAACAGTCATTTTGCACCACCAAGCAGGCAGTGGCCCAAGCCCAAACCCTACGAGTGGTTGACACCACCCTACCATTTTTTTAACGATGTCAGTGGGTGACAAAGGGTTTAGATGGGGCTTGTGGCAGAAACATGGGACTCGTAAAGTGCCCATTGGTTTTAGGTCTCAATTGTGGAAAGAAGCAGAAGCCTGCTACTCCCTTATAGAGAAATAGCTAGCTGCTGTTTATGCTGCCCTCTTGGCCAGTGAGGCCATAACAGGTCTTAATGTTATAACCATCCAATCAAAGTACCCACTAGAGGGCTGGTTGTGGTCTTGGTTGCAGACGCCATGGACAGAGGTGGCCCAAACTTCTACCTTGGCCAAATGGGGGGTCTATTTGGAACAGAGGGCTCACTTTGCATCCAGCTCTTTATCAGATCAATTATATGCCTTGTTAGGACCTATAGAATTTCAAGTGAAAGAGCCATCCCCAACGATGGAAGCTGAAATGTCTATGGCTAGTCCCTATTTAGAGGGGCAAGCCCCTGTCACAGCAGATACCTGTTATACAGAAGGTTCCAGCTGAGGACAACCACCTACATGAGCAGCTGTGGCCATACAGCAATCTAAATATGAATTCTGGTATGAGACAGGGACTGGACATTTCAGTCAATGGGCTGCATTGAGGGCTATGTGCCTACTGTTGATGAATGAACCAGGCCCCATACATGTCTGTATGGACATTTGAGCAGCATGTAAATGTTTAAAACTTTGGCCTCACTGTTGGGCAGCCCAAGATTGGCTGACAGGGCGCCGTCATTTGTTGGGGAGGGCTCTTTGGCAGGACTTGTGTAAATGGGGTCTCTAGCGGGGAGCCACCATTTACCATGTTCCAGGACATAATTCTTTAAAGGCGCTTAGAAATGATGCTGATGATGCTCTTGCTCAAGTGAGGGCAAACCAGTTACTGCCCCACCCGGGAAAGCCAGGTCCCTGGCTACATCAAAAGCTGGGACACGTTGGAAGCCGAACCATGAAACAGGTAGCTCATTGATAGGGTATGTCCCTGACCCAGGCACAATGTCAACAAGCTGTGCAAGATTGCCAGGCTTGTGCAGAACAGCATCCCCACCGGCACTGCCCCTGCGAGAACTGGTTGTTGCGCCGAGGGTCGGGCAGCCCTTTCAGGAGTGGCAAGTGGACTATATCAGGCCCTTGCCAACAGATCATGGTTTTCATTATGCTTTCACAGCTGTGGATACAGGAACTGGGTTAGGATTTGCCTGGCCTATGGCTGCAGACACCCAAGAACATTCTCTTGCTGTGCTTGATCAGCTGAGTGCTGTCTGTGGGACTCCTATGGCAATGAGCAGGAACCAGGGCACTCACTTTACTGGATACAAAGTACAGGCTTGAGCTCATCAGAATAATATTGAATGGCAGCTGCACGTACCTTACCGACCCCAAGCCACAGGTATGATAGAACAATATAATGGTTTATTAAAAGATAAATTAGGGAGTTCCCTGGTGGTGTAGTGGCTTAAGGCTTCATCGTTGGCGCTGTCAGTGCTGTGGCCTGGGTTCGATTCCCAGTCAGGGAGCTACCCACGTACCAAAAAGCAAAAAAAAAAAAAAAAAAAAAAAAAAAAAAAAAAAAAAAAAAAAAAAAAAAAAAAAAAAAAAAAAAAAAAAAAAAAAAAAAAAAAAAAAAAAAGAAAAGAAAAATTAAAGGTCTTGGGCCCTGGTTTATGCAAATGGAGAGTTAATCTGCCCACTGTTGTTGAATGAACAACCCAGATGCACTGGTTTGTCCCCATTACCCAAAACTGTTCAAAGGTCACCCCATTTTTTCAAAGTATGTCCTAACCCTCCTGACCCACACATGGTGCCAAAAATATATAATGGGTCTTTACTCCTCCCTGCTCCTGACTCGTTGGCACCAAGAAAACAAGCCTCATGGTCATGACCTTTGACCACGTAGGCCTCCTATGAATCTTGGCTGGCTCTAATAGAACCTCAGGGTGTTGGACTCAAGGAAGGGTTGATCTTGAAACTATGGTTGGGGAGCTGGCCTCTCTCTGTACAGGTAACCCTACCAGAGAGGGCCAGAGTTCCTATAGTAAAAGGAACATTTGTCCTTGCTCTCTGGCCTCTTCCTTTATATTTCATCACTCCATTAGAGCAGCCTTGGTGCCAAACTCTTGGGGAACTAGTCTGGTATTATAGGCTAGGGGTGAAGCCCTTACCGGCCACATTGTTGTCACAAGATGGACACATTGCCTGTATTTTACTTGAGGGTAAAGACCTTCCTTTAATGGTGTCACTGTCTGCTTTGTCTTATGGCCCAGGCTAACGGCAGGCAATAGTATCCGGTCTTGGGCACATACTTTTGCTCAGGTACATAAAGCTTCCCACTGTTGGATCTGCACAAAAATACTGGTGGAGGCAGCTGAGGGACTTCTGTGGCAGATTCACCCAGCTTCCCTAAACAACTGGATGCAGTTACGTACATGGAACAACATGGCTGAATGGGACCAGCATAGTTGGGCAGTGGACAATTTGCCCCGCAAGGACCATAATAACCAACCCCCCCCCCGTTTGGTTATGCAATGACTAGTGAGTGGGATTGGGTGGTGGGAGCACAGGTGGAACTATGGGAACAAGTCCCGTTATGTATAGAACAACATCGCTCTGCCAGTAACCACATTGGTGGTCGGGTGCCCCCACATTTGTGTCAAAACATTACCCATGTGCTGATCCCTCACACTTGGTGAAATGGAGCCCAACATGCTGGTATTCATCCCACAGATATCCTTCTAGCTGGATACCTCTAGGTTCGTGGACACCATGATGGCCTTATTTACCTGCAGATTGGACTGACCGGTGTACATGGGGACACCCTTACATTGCTGGTCGAGTACTGGCGAGCCTTTCTCAATTGCCTACTAATTGGGTTGCTGTGTATCACCGCTGACATCGCCAACGTAGAGCCACTTGGTGGTTCTACCCTTCTGCTCTGGCCCTGCCAGGGGCTGCTGTCATAGATGTAGAATTACAAGTAGAAGCTTTAGCAATGCACACAGCTCAAGCTCTGAATGCTACTAAACAGACCTTAAGCCTGTTATTAGATGAAACATCACAATTGCGTAAAGTTGTGCGACGAATTTGGATGTCTTTAGATTTATTGACAGCCTCCCAGGGTGGCACGTGTGCTATTTTCCATGTGGAATGTTGTGTATATATCCCAGATCATGCTGAACACATTCAGACAGCCCTGGTTGAGATGGACAGGGAGGTACAAGCCATTGCCTTCTCCATGGAAGATCCATTAACCTCTTGTTGAGACTCCTTAGGACCCACCTGGCAGTGGATACTAATGATCCTAGAAATTATTGCTAGCAGTCTGGTATCGTTTCCTGTACCCTGTATTGTTGTTGGGCTGTGGGCTCAAAAATATGCATTATGGGTAAAGATCTGTGTGGCGGCCCTGTATGGGTGGAGTGCCAGTCAACAAAGGGTTAAAGCCAAGCCCGCTGTAAAGAATTACAGCCAGGCCCAATGTAAAGTGTTAAAGCCAGGCCCGCATCCCAGGCTTGACCATGGCAAAATCAGTCCATGTCCAGAGCTGAGGAATCCCTGGCACTGATATATATTGTGCATGTAACCACGAAAACTCAAACAACCACTCCTGGGCAGCTGTGGCAAGAGGCCACTTTTGTTTTAATACGTATATATAGTCCCAGATGCGCAATAAAGGGGCTTGCTCGCTGGATTGTGTATAGTCCCCGCATGTTGGCTCCATGCGTGTTTTTTCAACTGGGTGTACGACCGCCGAAACCTGCCCTCCTTAAAAACCTTGGCAATGATGCTTATGATAAGGTCCTTCACACACATATATATTTCCTCATATTTCAGTGTGTATTTTTACCATACCTCTACCCTTATCTATCTGGAGTAATATTGGCATGTGATATTAAGTTCAGATCTTGGTTGGCTTTTTTTTTTTTTTCTTAACAGATAACTTTTGGCATCGTTTGTCAAATAATCTCCTCCCTCTCCCTTGATGTGTGCTGGTGCACTAGTTAGAACTTTCTAAAAATGTAGATTAGGTGGGATTGAAGTCTGTATCTAAGTCCATTGTTTTTTCCAGATGGGTAAGCTGAAGTTCAAATCAGCTAAATGGTTTTCCTTAGGTCATGTTAGTTAATGGAGATGCCACAACTAAAACCGAGATCTGACTTCTAATTTGATCTTAAGGTAGTCTGCATCTTGTCTGTTCAACTTTAGTGGTGAAGATTGGCTAATTGTCTCTTCATATTTTATCACGTGGGAACATAACCTGTTGTGGGGGAAATGGAGTAACTCAGGCTCTCTTGCCACGCTTCCACCGGAATGACACACCCCTGTATGTAATCATGACTTGCACTTTTGCAGGTGGCAGCCATTTTGTTGTTTATATACCTTCTGAGCTTGCTTCTGGGCTGCCCACCACTTTTGTTCTCTGGCCTATATAAGGAGATGGGACTCTCTGAGAGGGAGCTATGAGCCACTGAGGGTGAACTCCCAGATGTCATTTCATTGCTGCTCTGCATCTAGAATAAAGGCTATGTTTAAGTTGCCTGTGGCGCCTTGATTTTTCTTTGGTCTGCCTAAATCCAGTGCAAACCTCCCTGGCTTGGTCGCTTGCAGTACATCTGTGCTATTTAATCTTCTAATGGTTCAAGGGCTTCTGACTGCCATATTTTTAATGTGAAGTCTCCTGAATTTTAAATTACTATTTGAGCCAAACACAGTATACTTTCAGCCAACATGTGACCATGAATTGCTAATTTTTGACAGTTTAAATTATCTTTTTAGTATTTTTAAAGTAATTTTAACATGGACATGGGATTTAAAACCTAACATTTGTTCTAACTACTTCAAACATGGATCCTCCAGATAACATGAGAGAAACATTTGCTTATTTCTTTTATTTCTCTTTCTTCTTCTCCAAAATAACTGAGCAGAACAACTTGTATTCGAGTGTTTCTGTAAGAGATGATCTGAATTATATTGTGTGAATTAGTTTGTGGCATTGATGCCACTTCTGATAGTCCCCTGTTTTTATTGACTTGAATTATAATCTAGGATTAGACTAATACATGACAGATTACCCTTCACTTTGATTCCTGGAATGTTGAAAATCCAAGCCCCTCATCGACTTAGTGAAATCAGAGAGTTTTCAAGTGTGCTGGGTTTTAAAGAAAACCAGAATAGTACTTATAAATGCATACTAGTATCTCTTCCTTTCATTTAGCTTTGCCTTAACTCAGAGACAGCACTGGATGAACTTGCAATATCCATCCTTTATTTGTAGTATTTTCTCAGAAGGATTTTGATTCTTCTGACTTCCTCCTTGAGTTACTCTTTATTAACAAGTGTTTGATTAATATTCAGACAGTGGGGTATTGTTGCACTGTTTAATTAGGAAAGGGATAGCTAAAGGACTCCTAAGAGATTTTATAATAGGGAGAATAAAGAGATCAAGCATTTAAGGAATGGCATGATTTTTTTTTTTTTTTTTTTTTTTTTTTTTTGCAT
>PVJL010016758.1:0-20091 GCA_004026885.1 Lyroderma lyra | reverse complement strand
TGTGTGTGTGTGTGTGTGTGTGTGTGTGTGTGTGTGTGTGTCTATGGTGTGTGTGCATACCTATGTCTGCGTGTCTGCGTGTGTCTGTGTATCTGCGTATGTGTATGTGTGTGTGTATCTGTGTGGTATGCATGCATACCTGTGTCTGCATGTGTTTGTGTGTGTATGTGTGTGTGTGTGTGTGTGTGTGTGTATCTGCATACGTGTATGTCTGTGTGCCTGTGTGTCTGTGTGGTGTGTGTGTGTGTGTGTCAGGTGTCAGGGTGCACCTTGACTCTCAGGATGAGCAGGTGGCTGAGAAAGGAGGCAAGCACACGGCGTCTGAGCCCACGGCACCCGAACCCACGGCATTGGGTTGGCACTGATCCCACTGTCCCCCTGTCTTCCAGGAGCTGTGCCGGCAGCGCATGGCTGTGCGTACGTCCGACTGCCCGGAGGCCCCGCACACGTCCCGTGTCAACAGCGTGTCATCACAGGTCAGCGATGGAACAATGCCCAGCCCTTGTGCACGGAGCAGCACCTCATCCTGGTCTGAGGAGCCCGCACCCCCCAACATGGACATCTCCACCGGCCACATGGTCCTGGTAAGGCCCGCATCCCCTCCACTAGTCCCTGTGCCACGCCCACCACCTCTTATAAGTGGCCATGACAGTAGATGTGACCCCGAACGTCAGGGTCCCTGTGCTCTGAGTCCGCTCGCTGGGAGTACGGCAGTGTGGTCCCCACGTCCCCATCTCCTTCATGCCACCCCACGCCCGCCGATCGCCGAGGTCCTGCTGGGTCCCGTGTTTGCGTGGTGGGAGCGCATGCCGATCAGCACCTACTGTGCGCACGGCTTCCTGACGAATCGACAGTGTCGCCCCTCCCGCCGAGTCTCTGCTCACCACGCGTCCTTCGAGTGACTGTCGCCCCCCCCGTGCTGCGTCGCTGGCAGTAGGAGGTGGAGGCAGACAGTCAGCCCCTCTAAGGTGCGTGTCTGAGGCCCCGGTGGGGGCGGCTGGCAGTGAGGGAGCCCCGGCCAGCCTCTCGCAGGATGGACCTGTGTCTTGCCCCGCCGTCCTCGGAGGGACTGTGGTGGGGGGCAGCCAGCGCGGCCGCTGATGGGTACTGAATGTCTGAGCTTTATTGAGAGACGTTTGTAACCCAGCACTTGCAACTGGCTGCCCCTGGGACCCAAGGACATGGCTCTCCGTGTCCCCGGGCCGCAGGCACCTCCAGTGGGTAATGCAGGAGCACCAAGCGGTGGCATTGCTGCCCACCATGGGGACAGAGGCTGCCCTCCCCCACTCTGCCCCACGTCAGGGAAATGGTTTTCAGGGACAGTTGATTTCCTAGGAGTGAGTGCGGACGGGTCCCAGCCGCGTTCCTGTCGTTAAACGTCTAGCTTTCGTGGAAGCTCTCCTGCCCGGCTCACTCAATGACAGTACGGACTGCAGTCAGATCCCAGAAGCCGGTGGCTCCATCCGTCTGGGCCACGGTGACACAATGCCACAGACTGGGTTCTGAGAAGCAGACATGTGTCTCTCAGTGTTTTGGGGCCAGAAGTCCAGAATCAGGGCTCCGGTGGGGCCTCCTCACTGGTCCCCACACGGTGGTCGGGAAGGGGGTGCTCTGTGGGGCCCCTTTTATGAGGGCATTGATCCCCTGCACGAGGCTCCACCCTTGTGACCAAACCGCCCCCAAGAGGCCCCGCCTCCTAACACTGTCGCCTTGGGGGTTAGGGTTCCAACCTAAGAATTTGGGGACAGCCTGTTGCCCTCAGGAAACTGCATTTTCACTAAAGAGCCTGATTGCAGAGGCTGGAGATGCCCCTGGGGACGCCCTGAGGACCTCGATGAGGCATGTCAGCCCTCGGATGCCCAGGGCCATGAGGCAGGAAGCCCACGGTGCCACCTGTGTGGACCAGACAGGGGGAGACCACTGTCCTCCAAAAACGTGGCATGAAGCACAAGTTAGCAAGTCCAACGTCACTGATAGACTGAGCAGAGAACGGCGCGTGCTGGCATCCTGCGTTCTTTGCTCCCCTTCCCCATCCCACCTGCAGGCACCCCAGGGTGAGGGGTGGCCCTTCCTGATGACTCCCTCATGCCTGGGAGGCGGGCCGACTGGTGTCACTCAGCACCAAGCTCCTGCTATGGACCTGCCACCACCAGAACCTCCTCTCTTGGTGATGCGGTTACATTCCTTCAGATCTGACTTGCTAGATACTGCGATGTTTGTCCCTTTTAGAAAAGGACCCTCCACCAGGAGTTCCCATTTCTAACGAGATTCAGTATTGGGGCCAAATACGTTCTTCTGAGAAGCTAAGGAGAGATGCGCTCAGAGAGTGTCTGTTGTACATGGTTGTTTTTGTATTTCACAGCATCTGAGTCACAACGTGATGGTGTCTCGGGTCCCAACGGGACCTGGAAACACTGTGTTTTTAATAGGAAACCGGTTGCCGCTGACATCGTGAAAGCTCATGTAGTGCTTCGCGCCCCACTGAAATGCCCAGACCCCACACGCTGACGCGGCCATCAGGTGGCCAAGCCCCGGCTGAGCCCCAGACGGGGTCCCTCGGCATGGAGGGACAACGCGGTGTCCTACGCACGCGGCACCACCTCCCCAGCATCATGCACCAGGCTGCCCGCGTGCAGACTGCAGACTCTAGTGTCCCCAGAGCCAGTGCTCTGTGCAAGCCTGGTCACCACACACACACACACACACACACACACACACACACACACACAGTGCAGAGGGTGCTGCCACGCCGACCTGCCTCTGAGAGTCTGTCCCCATAAGGAGTCGCCTTCCTGTCCTTCGGCCCCACTTCACAGGTGGGCCCTGGGGCCCTGGACACCCCACGCTTATCTCGTCTCGAGTGTTTTCCCTGGGACACGAGCTGAGGGGCCTAGAGAGGTGGTACACGGGTCCCGCATGCACGGCTCCGCGCGTCGGGAGCGCGCCAAAAGGCCTGCCCCCCACCTCATTCAGGTGCAGGAAGGTGACTGATGGGACCGGCCGGCCCGCCATCCTGAGCTGCATGTGGACATGAAGGCCGTCAGTAAACGATGCGAGCTCCATCCCAGGTCCCCGGGGCCCTCTGTCCTCCCGTGCAGCTGCTGCCACCAGCCCCATGCAGGTGTGACCTTTTCCCCGGAAGACACGATGGCATCAGCAGCAGAGCTGCTGCATTTGGACAACATGGTGGGAGCACAGAGGACCCCAGCAGGAGCCAGCCGACCAGGTCATCTGCAAAATATAACCGTCCCCAAGACCTGCCACCATGCAACATGGGGACGCTTTCTTTAGCAAAGGACCGAGGCACTTTAGAAGGAATCGGCAGCAGAGGGAGTTAACCACATGCTGTCCCATCGCCCTGGAGGACCAGCGGTCTGTGACCAGGAGGTGCCCCAGCCACCCTGCACCCCTCACTGTCGCCATGTCGTGACTCCATGTGCTGTGACGCCGATGCCCAGGAGCTGTGGTCGCAGAACTGCAGACATGAATGCTGCTCTTGGGCTGAGCACAACCCGCCGTCCCTCGATAGGTTGGGAGGGAGATGGGCAGCGGGCACAGCTGTGCCTGGAGGCAGGCCACCACACAGGTGACGGGCCACTGAGGTGACCCACCCATTGGATCCCCCGTCTTCATGGGGGAAGGGACCAAGTGTCACCTCACTGCCAGCAGGGACTTCATGACTGCTGGGCTCTGCAGGCAAGTGGACGAGACGCAGAGAAGAGGTCAGAGGGCACATGTCATCGGCCGAGGCCAAGAGGCACTGAGGCCTCAGGGACCAAGAGGGTCAGTCAGCGCAGGGCACTGGGACGGACGTCTTCGTGGCTACGGGGCCGGGAGGAGCTGCCCACCGAGAGCCCCCAGGGCCTGGGACGCCGAGGGTCAGTCTCAAGACGGAGCACACTGCTGATGGCACAGACTCTGGGGTCCCCTGAACTTGGGTCAAAGCCGGGCAGTTCCCGTGTCCGGGGACAAATCCCTGACCTGTTTTCCTGTGATCATGCCTCCCACTGGGGCCCTGTGAGGACTGAACTGGATGCACACGTGCAAAGCCACGCCTTGTCAAACCTCACAGGGTCACTTACCTGAGTTGTCGTGGTGCCGGGAAGGATCGCACCAGGGAAATGGAACCAGTTTTGTGTGGATGACACTTAGCTCACGACGAGGCCTGGTGTCCGAACCACGCCAGTTCCCTGGAGTCTTTCTGTAGCCCACAACAGGGCGTCATCCCCATCCCTCGTGCACTGTGCTGGCTGAATGCAGGGTAACACGGCCAAGGGGCCACTGACCCCCCCAGAGGCCGGCACGTCCCTACCCCCTCTCGCTCTGACTGGACCATGACCTGCAGGAGAGGCTGGTGAACCGTCACATACCCTCCTCTTTCTGGGCACCACTCAGCTCCAGTGAGAGCCTGACCTGCCCCTGTCAACGTCACTCTGGCAGAAGCTGTGCTCCAGGAGGGTCCTCGGGAAAGGAGTGCCCAGCGAGGTGGCATGGACAAGGGCACGTGCCATTCCCACATCAGCCTGACAAGTTCTCCCCCGAGAGCTGGGCCCCGGAGACGGCCCACCGGCATCCTGAGTGCGGGGACAGTCAGGAACCTCTCGGGTCAGAGGGTTGTAGGGAGGGGTCCCCACTCAGGGGCCCCCCGTGAGACACCTGAGCTCCTCCCAGCTTCCGTGCCCCTGGGGGGTGGCGCCGGGTCTGAGGGGCCGTCCTCTGCGGCCCGTGGGGCTCCCCTGGCAGTTGCAGTACTGGCTGCTCTTGATGGTTTAGTTTTGATGGGAGGCAAAGAGTGCCACGTTTGCATAATAGATTAGCCAAGGACCAAATTCTGGTCACTCTCCTCTCGTTACTTTAAAAATCCCATTTTCTTGCCTTTGATGCCGTAGCTGCTGAAAAGACTGTTGGTTGCCTTTGGTCCGGTGGCTGCTGCTTTGTGGGTCACCTGTGCTGTCTTCTGAATTCCGTACCTTTGCTACTCCAGGGTGCCCTGCACCCTGTACTGGACTTCCCTTTATTTTTGCTCCAGTCTTCTGTGTTTCCTGAATTTCTTCCATCGGTTCCAGAAAATGACAAACCATTTATAATTTCAGTGTGGCTCTCGCATTCTCCTGGTTCTCTGCCTTTACCCCTCTGTCCTGCATCCCGAGGATCTCCTCAGCTCTGTCGTCCGGCACGCATGGTGTCTCTTCAGCAGTGTCTAATCTCCTGTGTAGTCCGTCCGCTGCGTTTATGACCTCAGGGAGTGTATTGTTCACTTGCAGTTCTACTTATTGTTTTAAACCTGCCTGCTTATTGTTTTTGTCTTACATTGTTGATTCCCACTTTAATACCTTCAGTCATTAAAAATGTAGTTTCTCACCCAGAGATTCCCAGACCTGTCACATATTGTAAATTTGAGTTTCATTCCTACATGAGACCCAGGGTCTAAACAGCTTCCCATTTCCAGTCCATATGGAGACAAGTAAGCTTCCTTCTGTCTTGAGCAAACCCTTTCACTGAGAGTGTGGTCTTCTGAGAGCGCTGATTTCTGTCGGGGGGTCTCCTATCCAGCTCCCTGCCTCCTGCAGGTCAGGGTTTCCCCTGTGGCTGCAATGTGAGCAGCGGACACCAAGCCCCCGGGTTGTACGCATGGAGATGGTTTTGCCCTTCCCTCCCTCACGGATGTGAGCGACTTCTGGTCGTGGGCCTTGCGCTTTGTTTTGGGAAGGGCTGCCTAGCCATGTCTAGAAGCCTGGTGGAGGAGGCTCCTCGGGTTATCGCGCTCCTCCTGTCTCGGGAAACATAAGCCTCGATGCAGGTGAAACAGAGGGAGCACGGTGCAAATGCTGGACGGCCACTTAGTCCACAGCACCTCGACGACTGCATCCGAGAACCAGCTTTACGTTTCGCGTGATAAGAAATACGCCTCACAGGCCGGACGGGGACCTCATTCAGGCTGCTGCCCCCCACTTAGCTTTCCGCGTGCACCTGCACATCGGTGTGTCCAAAAGGAGCTGTCTGTGGGTGTGCTGACGGGAGCAGGCAGGTGGGCAGGGGAGTGGACCCTGAGTGCTCACAGCCGGTGGGAGGGGTGGTTCCGGAGCTGCGTCGGGCTGGGATGGAAGAGCTGGAGGGATGGCATCTGATAATCCACTCGCGTGTCACCCGTCAAACCTGGAGAACATGTGGGCATGCAGTGTGGGTGATCCACAACGTGCCTGACAGTTGAGCGAGAAGAGAAAGAGAACTGTGTTTGATCGTCTGATTCTAACATTTCCCCCTAAAAGGTGAAAAGAACTT
The DNA here is from genome assembly GCA_004026885.1 of Lyroderma lyra. NCBI lineage: Eukaryota > Metazoa > Chordata > Mammalia > Chiroptera > Megadermatidae > Lyroderma > Lyroderma lyra. The sequence goes on along the minus strand of PVJL010016758.1, from coordinate 13,809 downwards.
TCGGTGGATCGCCTCTCTTCTACGTGGAGCTTCTCGTTTCCAAGCAGTGGAATGAGGAATGTTGGCCAGGCGGCGCTTGGTCATCGTGGCTGAATCCTGATGTTCCCTTTCCCCTGACTGCGTTCGGGCTGTCTCACTGCTGACGGGAAGGTCTGGGCAAACAGGCTCAGACCTCCGGTCTTCATGTCCTCTGAGCTAGTTTGCCTGGTGAAGGAGAGACAGACTTTGGGGTCTCGTGTGAGCATTTCCAGTCTTGGTGACATGTCTATCCCCCTCGTTCTTGAATCACGGCTCATGAGGATACAGCCTGTTGGTTTCAGGAAACTGGGAACCAAAGCGGTGTAATTCCAATGAGCCCTTTTAGGGTGTCTAACGGTGTGTTGTTACAGAGCTCCGCGTGTCCCACCCGGGCACAGGCGGGAGCGTTCATGTCCATGTGCTGTCCTGGGTGACGCTCGCTGCACGCGCTGGAATTCTTTGTTCTTCCTAAAAACGTCATCGGAAAGCCGAGATGAGCACGTCACTGGGACAGAACGTACAGGCTGCTTTCTAGTGGGCGGAAGCCGGCTGTGCGTTGCTAGGCAACCATCCCTCCTCTTCCCTCCTCCTGAACATCTCCCCCATCAGGACTGCTGCCGTCACATCTTCCCAGTAAGAACTGTCTCCTCTGGGCTTTTTCTTGTCAGTTGGGTGATAGTGAAGGCATTGGGTCTTTGAGAGGATCTGCTCCTACAGCTGTGACCCGAAATCGGCCGTTTGAATTTTGCAGGCGGCCATCCAGGCGGGGAGGGATGGGGAGGTGAGACTGTCTAACACACGGATCTGCCGGCACACAGCGTGTAGCAACAGCTACTTACAACCTGCCTTTGGAGGCAGCCCCAAAGACGCACCAGCACTGCCCAAGTCACCCAGTGCCACGCCGACGTCCCCGGTCAGCCGGGCACCCGGTGGTGCCCACAGGGCAGTAGATGGCGTTTGTTGTGGGGGTTCTCTTCCCCTAGAATATGTTATCGTTTTCGATCGTTCCAGGGTCCAGCTGGGTTGGAGCCGCACCCTCCGCCCTGCTTTCCTCTCTCACCCCCGCCTTTCCTGTACAACTCTGGAGCCCTGGGCTGGCTCCCCCTGAATGTGATGCCTCGCGGGGCTGTCTCTGGCTCCAGGGCTATTTCATGTGTCAAAGGGACCTGGTTGAGGCCAGAATCGGGTTTTTATCTCTCATTTGATAAGGACGGTGTATGAATTCATATTAACAGAATGTGCTGAGGAACCAGTGTTTGCAAGTGCACCTTTCTTACTGCCCAAGTAACTTATGAAAAGCAGGTGGAAGAGGAGCTTTGGTCAGTCAGCTGCCTTTTGCAGTTAAACGGCCATGATGTCTGTCGCGCCCCAAGCCTCCCCGGGAGTGGGAGCGGTGTGCCCGCGCCGAACAGCCCACAGCCGGGCTCCGACGAGCCGCCGGAGCAGGAGGAGCTCGTTAGCGCCGTATGCAGAGGCTGACGGGCAGCCCGGCCTGTCCCCGGCGCCCCAGGTCTCCCGTGTTCTCCGCCCGCGTTCACTTATCTGCGAGATGAACGACCACTGGTAGAAATCAGGCGGCTTGAATATCGCGCTTTGTTTGATCCACGGGTTGGAGGGCGGTCCGGACAAAACCTCGCCATCAGGGCCGCTGTTTTTCACGTGACGCGGCCGGGCACTTTCCGGACAGCCCTCGTATTTCAGGAGTTTGAAATGCCCTGCGTCGTCATGCCGCACTTGCAAAAGGCCGAAGTTGGTAGAAATGTAACAGTTAATGGATTTTTTTCATTAGACTTGTGTTAACTGAAGTAGCTGCAGGCTGATGGGTTTTACATCACCACACTGTCCATTGTGCTGGTGGTTCTTTCTCTTTACTGTCTACAGACCGCAAAGTACAAAAAGAAGAGAAACACACAAAAGATACCGGGTAAAGGCAGGTGGTCCGGCTGAATAATGTCCCTTTCATTAACATCTTTCCCTTATTAACTGTATAATTAATTGTACAGAGCTCAGGGAAGCTGTGGAAATTGCATTCTGAGATGTAGCAGAGCCGACTTAAGCTGCAGACCTCGTGCAATTCACCATTAATGAAGCCGAGACAGCAGCGTCCAATCTGTAATTAGTACTTACTATTTGAATGACAAGCAAAGAATTTTATCAGCGGAGCTTTAAATGAAAGGGATTAGCAGCTAATGTTGAAATTGTTCATCTTTGCTATGAAAATAATTTTGAAGAAAATGTTTAGTGGAAAGAGGAAAAGCATTTGGCCATTAAAACAGCCGTCTTCTGATACCCTAGAAAGTACGTGGACGTTTTATAGGGTCCTGAGCTGCTCATGCATTCGAGGAACAAACCGTGCACTATTCCCAGATATCGCAGTGAAGGTGAGAGAGCCCAAGAGCAGAAGCTGGAAAAATTAAAATGTATAAGAATATTCTAGAAGAAATGAAAATTTGTTTATTAGCGTGGAAATCAGCTTTTTGCCCCTTCTGAGTGTTCGTGTAAGACAATAAACAGTAAATGTGCTTTTAAAAAAAAAAACTGTTCTGTGAAACACTGGTGTCCATTTGTCCCAGAAGATTCCATTTGTGTCACTGCCATGGCTCACCGTCTCTGACCTGCATTTCCAAAGTGAGGCTGTCCTTTAACCGGCATGCCCAACACAGAGCACACATCGAAGTCTGTGTCAGAGGCCGGGGAGCTGTCCCACATCCTCAGGACGGACCGGGGTGGTCGTACCCTACGTTCATTCAGCGCATATTGACTGACCCCCTAGAACACACCAGGCTCTGCGTCCATCACTGGGCAGGCCGCAAGGACTAAACTATTGGATTGTCCAGAGTTCCCAAAAGCGCATCTTACATTCTGTCTTTGTCCTGGTTTTCCCACTGATGGCACAAACTAGATCCTAAGTACATGGCCTCATCTGATTAGAGCCCTGTGTCACTACGAACAGGAGAAAGGCAGCATCCAGCTTTCTAGAAGCTCTGGAACCTCGACCTGGGCGGGCCAGGCACTTGGCGGGCCTGTGGCAAAGCACACAGGTGTGTTCGAGGCCATAGGCCACATGGAGCCGCGAGCTGGCTGGCGGGCACACCTGGCCCTGGAGGTGGGCTGCAGTTCCCACATGGCGCCCGGGCCACGTGTGCTACAGACGTGCACGTTGTGTCTTACAATGTCCTGTTCGCTCAAGCCCGATGCCGTGTTGCTTTCAGTCTAAAGACGTGTTTGCCTCTTCCAGCATGTGGTCCTCTCCCTCATAGGACAGTCTGTGTCATCCAGCAGCCCGTACATGATTGTAGGCAAGACTGAATGACTAACTGGACCCAGGCGGTCTGAAGAGGTGGCATGTGTCCCCACCCCTCAGGGGACACGTGCACTGTGCCCAGCTGGTAGCAGGGCTCTGTGCGTGCTGTAGACGCACAGGTACTCACACACCTCTGTCTGTATTTCAGGAATCGTCTTATGTCTGTAGAAGTGTATCAGGGTGTTCTAGGTTGTTTGACTGACTTCGCATTTTAAATTTTGGGTTCAGCTAGTGGCTGTCCATTTTCTATGGCCCCTTGTGGACGCCTGTCTTCCGTGCAGTTTCGTGCAGCGCCTAAGAAAAAAACTAAATACTGTCACGTGTCTGGACATCCCGTCCACACGACAGAAGCACGAAGGCTTTCGGCAGGAGCAGGTTTGCAGATGGGATTTTTCAGATTTTTACCCAGACTTTTGACTTCGGGTAAATTAAGGCCTTGTTCCTTGGGTCATGTCATTAAGCTCTTTCCTGGCTGTGGTTGGGTGAATATTTTAGAAAGTGAATGAATGTTTTACAGGGTCCTGTGCATTCCAGGAACAAATGGTGCACTATTCCCAAATACTGCAGCAAAGGTGAGGTAGGCTAAGAGCAGAACTGGAAAACTTTAAATTTGTAAGACTATCCTAGAAGAATAGTCTTACATATTTTAATCGGGTTGCAATTACAGAATGTTTTGCAAACTGAAGGGTCGCTGAATCTCAGGAATGGAAGGAAGAACAAGGTGGATGGGAAATGGGCCGGGTCTACAGGGTAGTAAACAAACTCACATCCCCCAATTTGCTCCACGAGCGAGTCCTGCCTCCCGAACATGTCCCACGTCTCCCTGTGGGGCCCCACGCATCCCCCACGCCTCCACTGCTGTCCCCCAAACCTGAGCCGCTGGAATCTCTTACGCTAGCCGATCCGCCTGGAACTAGAGTGACCCTTTGAAAGCATCCTTATCCTCAGGTGCCTCTTCCGTTGACCTGTGGGGGCCTCGGGATGCACATTTCCTGGCTCAGACGATTTGCCTACTAAGCTCGGTCAACAGAGTAAATCAATGACCAAACCCTCCAACAAATGAGGGGAGTCCTGGCTGGTGCTGCAGTGGTTAAGCCTCCCTACAGTTAGAGGAGGAGGCCAGGCCCCACCGACAGTGTCAGGCAAGCCACGTCTACCCTAAATTTAAGTACTCACAGCTGCGTATTTATGAAAAATGTGGCACAATTCTCTTATCTTCCGTTGCTAGTAAGTACCCCCCTTTGTATTTTACCTGTGCTCTGTAACCTTCATGTCTAAGATGTGAACTAAGATAGTGAGACTCATAAAATTACTCATTTAGAGTTGTTGGAGCTTCTGGAAGCATGACAGCCTGCAAATACGAAGGGACACCCTTGTCATCGTCGCTGTGATTAAACAGCTTCTTTCTTAGTCTTCCTGCAGGACACCTCGGTCACCACCCAAACGCTATGTCATGCACAGAATGCCCAGCAGAAAACAAACCATCAGTCACCCCCAAGAACAAGCACGCCTGTCAGTAAGAGTAGGGACTAAGGACAAAACTGCTTGTTTCTCGAAGCTCACAAATTTCAACGTTCCCAGAAAAGTAGGTGTGCGTTACAAACCTTTTCCGCCCGGATGTTACTGGGGGGTCTTTACACAGCCGTGGTTCTCTGTACGTCCACCAGCCGGAGGGAAGTGACCGTCACCGCTGTTTGCTGGGCCGGCGCTCCGCGAAGACAGCCCAGGTGCTGGGTCGGTTACTGCCCCCAGGTGCGTCCTGCTGGCCCCGGGGGCTCCGGAGCTCTCACCTAACGGCGCGGCACCTCCCCGGTTCGGAATACCAGGTGCCCGAATTACGGGAAACATACCCGGACTGGAGCTTCCGATCACTCGAGTTCTGCAGTCCAGTTTCACGTCCTGCTCGCTGGCCGCTTTCTCTGTGCTCTTCCAAAGACGGGGATACCCACCCCAACCCCGTCTCGGCCCCATGTCAGAACCAAAGACGCCGTCCGCCCAGCCGTGCTCTGAAGACGTCGCTTGCTCTAGCGTGTGGCTCTGTGTCCTTGGCGCCTGCGTGTATTCGATCTTCAGTTACGAGAGCACTGCTCACTCAGCTTCTCGGCCCCCGCTGGGTGGCAGGTGGGGACTTCCTGCCAAAGGCTTTGCGTTTGGGAGAACCCGAACCATCCTCCAGTGTTTTAACCGTTTCTATCACTCCATAGTCCCATTTACAGCGTGAAGAACCGGGGGGGCCTTCCTTCGGCCACGACGCTGAGACAGAGAGCGGCCTTGCACTTGGTCCCGGCCCGAGGCACACGTTCACGGGCCGAGCAGGGGGCAGCGGCTGTGCGTCCCGTGCGCTGCGAAGCCCCGTGGCCCAGGCCCACGCCTCTGCCAGCTGTCACCCCTCAGCTGCTCCCACAAACACGGGGGACCTGTTTCCTCCGCACAATCAGATGTGCACGGGGCACGTAGTAATGGTGGTGAAGAGAACAGACCGTGTGGTTGCGTGCTCCCTCCCCCCGATCCTGCGGGCCCCGTTCCTACGCCTTTGGGGTTTGTGCACGTAACCCAGAGGGCGAATTCCAGGCTGGGTTTACTGTTCCCAAATAAGCTCCACAGTGGCCACGGGAACGTGCTCCGACTTGGCACCTGCCGGGCCTGCAGCCTTACACTTTATTTCGTTTTGTACCACACGTGTGCAGTTCCTCGTGTGGAGAGCAAAGCGACGCACGCTTAACTGTCCAGTCCGCGCGGCCGTCCCGGGACTGGGCAGTGGCGGTGGCGAGAGCTGAGGGAGGTGACTCACTCCGTGCTGAGGGTCCCGTTGGCGTTTTGTATTGGTGTCGGAGGGTAACTTAAATACAGTTGTCTGGTTCACCCTTCTCATTGCGAGGGTCTTTGTAAGGTAGGCAGGAGGAAAACGTGCCCCTGACCTTGTCTGGGTTAGAACATGTGATTTCAATTTCTCACTTTGCATTTCACACGTCTTAACGTGCCCGCTGCGTCAGTCAGGTCAGCAGATAACCCTGAAGGCGTGCTAGGTGACCCGTCCCCAGACAGCCCTGACCCCGGCTCATACCGGCAATGGCTGTTGGCTGCATCCCTGCATCAGGGTCTGCTTAGCCTGGACAACTGCCCCCCCATCCGATCGCTTTCATCCTCTTGTATGTTTTGCTTGGAATTCAAATGTCTTACATTCGGAATTCAAACATTTAACATAAATTTGTCCCTTTAATGTATGAAGGAAGACAGGTGATGGTGTCTGTTCTTACAGGACAAGAAAGCGGCCATCTCCCGCCATGGCGGCAGCGGCCCGAACGCCTAGCTCGCGAAGGGCAGAGCTCTGTCCTCCCAGGAAGGAAGGGGTGGGTGGGCGTGACCTGCCCGTGTCAAAGGTGTGAGGGCCACAGCACCGTGTTGTAAAGGGCCCCCCGGAAAGAAGGGGACGGAAACAGCTTTTCCAGGAATACCAGGTCTTCCAAAACCCCAGCTTTCTCGAATATGCCTTTTCCACGTGGGCCGAGGTTTCTCGGGCGGTGTCATTGTCAAACGAGGTTCTGGGGGGGCGTTCCTACTTGTTTCATAGCTGAAGACCCACAAAGCATAGACGTCTCCAGAGATCGGCGAGGACCCTGTTTTTCGCCAACTTCGGTGTTTGCCACATGTATCGATGGCCGTGGCGTAACACTGGACGGACCCTGCTTCGCTGATATTTAAACGGGCCACCACCCCTTTGTGTTTTGTGTTCTTTATTTTCATTCCGATCTTTAATAGCAGGAACCCCCGGCATCCTAGCGCGTCGACCTGCTGACGTAGCACGCGATCCTGTGACTTGTAACGGAGCCAGCGCTGTATTGTCCGTGGGGTTCTTTATTGCCTTAGTGACCCCGGAAACTGGTCTTCGGTGCCGACACCAGCGAAATGGCGCCCACGCAACAGTCCCAGGCTCTGACGTGACCTCGCGGGCTTCGGCGGGAGCAGTGGCCACACTGGAAATCACCCTGATGACTGAGCAGCTCACTTTCGTGCCGCCTCTTAAGCTGGCGTTTCCCAGTCCTCTTTCTTCTCAAGACTGGTCACAAATGCCTTCTTTTAAAGACATGATACACAAAGGAAACAGGAGTGGAGACGTTCTAGAACCGCCCGACCCCGAGGTGGAGCAGCGGGCTGACTCGGGCATGACGGCGTGATGGCTGAGGCCGAGTTTGTCAGGAAGACCCCTCACGAAGGGGGCGCAGTGCTGAAGCCACGTGCCTGGCTGGCGCTTGCGGACTTGTCCTGTGCCACGTTCCCTCAATTGGGTAGGTGTCCCCAGGACTGCAGAGTCACAGAACACGGAGGAGGATTTAGAAGAGCCCTTCCTTTTCCAATGAGAAGCCGTGGCCCCCCCGGCTCCCCGGCCCTTCACGTGTGTCCTCAAAGCTCACGGAGGGGACTGCACACGGTAACGCAGAGTCAGCCCTCAGAACCACCTTTAAAAGTCTGTACGAGCCCCATTTTACCTAGTAGGAAATCGAGGGTCACTGAGATTAGTTGGTTTCCCCCAAAGCACGCAGAGGACAAGTAGCTGTGCGGGGACCCCTCCTTGTGTTTACTGCGTCGTCCCGAAGTCTTCCACGGTCAAGTGCAGGGCCGCCTCCGTTCTATCAGCGTTGCTCTCCCGTTCGGCAAAAGCTCTTGGGGCACCCACGCAGTCCTCGCGAGCGACCCGTCGTTACCTCCCGAAGACGCAAGCGCTCTCGTGATTGCTACCAAGACCCTACTATGTCCCAGAGCGGCCCCCAGGCTCCGTCTGCCTGGAAATCGCTTCCCTGGCCTTACAGTGTTGGCAGCTCACTCAGACAACCGTCCAGGAAATGTTAGGACCCTTCTCAGAACCTCTGCCTCTGTCACCCCAAATACGGAGAGCGCAGTGGGCAGCCCCACGGCGGGGCAGGCGGGCTCCCCAGCGTTCCCGCAGGGCCAGCTGTCAGAGATCATTTCTCTGAGCCTTCCCATTGGGCTGCCTGGTGCTGAGCCCGGCTGCTCGCGTGATCTGCGTTTGCAGAGTGCACACGCCGGCGGGGTCACTCCCGCACATGCCTGACCCCCCGCCTCCGCTGGAGCTGTGGACCAGCCCATGCTCTGCGCACCCCAGAGCTCCCGTCTTAAAGCTTCCAACTCGGGGACCCCAGAGCAGGGGACACAGCAGATCGAGGCACGTCGGTATGAGGCGGGTCCCTCGGGAGCAGGGCTCACAGCCCGCTGGGAAGATGGGTTCCAGAAACACGCAGCTCCCGGTGAGTGCTCAGTACCCGGGAGTTCACAGAGCGCCGGAGACGTCTCCGGGAGACGCACGCGATCCGGCCTCAGAAGGAAGGTTAAGACGGGGGGCGGGGTGGGGGAGTCGGGGCGGGGAGACCCTGCCGAACGCTGCGGCTCCCCTGGATTCACCAGACGGCCGTTACATTGGGGTTGGAGCACCGGGACGGGGTGTCCCCTCTGTGGCACAGTGTCAAGGTGCTCGTTGGCTCACTCGGAAAGGAGGAAGGCAGCAAGGACACAGGGAAGGAGACAGCCCGCAGTCCTCGGGTGACTTTTCCAGGCAGTTCTTCCAAGTTCCAGAAGATTCGAAGGCACGTTCTTTTGGATGTCCATCCCTGATGGAGATTCGCTGTCTGTAATTCCAACCACTCCTGGCCATTTCCAGGTTCTGAGCTGTCGTTTCACAAGCACTGACTGCGCCCTGAGCACGTGCTCGAGGAACGGGACGGGGGCACGTGTGTGACCGGGGGGCGCGTCGCAGGAAAGGAAGCCGGGATGGCGACAGGCACGCCCCAGGCAGACTTGCGAAGGCGGAGGCGGCGTGGGCATGACCTTGAAGTCCGGTCAGGTTCATGACGGAAGGACCAGCGTGAACGAAGCACACAGAATGGGGGACACTGGACGGAGGGCGGGTTCCAGGGGCAGTGGCCCGACCGGGGTGCAGAGCAGTAAAATGAAGTGTGGACAAAGGACCGTGCCCGTCCCGGCACCCCGCTGGGTACTGGAATGGGTGTTATTTTGAACCGGAACTCTGCTGAAGGGGCTGGGGGGTGGTGTCAGGGTCGGGGCAGCGGGCCGAGGGCGAGCCGCCGCATTTCATACGCCGGGTCACGCCCCGAGGCTTCGGCCGATTGTCCCACCTCTCCACGCTGGGTTTCCCTGTGTGTCAGATGCAAGTCGCGTCTCAGCACCCTTCCAGCTTGAACAGGACAGTTCTGTGGTCCTGATGATGTCCAAGGCTGCAGCGATGGCCATCGGCACTGAAGGGAAAGCACGTGTCAAGGGGGGACTCTGCCAAGCCCCACCATGGGCTCTGGGCTTGTTAGCGGCTTCGGGTCTCGGTGAGCCTGCCTGCATTTCCGTTTCTTTGCTACATGGGCAGCGGAGGGGCTAAAACGGTACCGTTTTTAGAAAACTAAGGCCTCCCCTCCGTCACTGCCCACCCTCTCCCACGGTGCGGGCGTGTAAAACACAAGTGTCTGCTTCTCAGGGTCCTCTCGAGGTGAAGCACACCAGTAGTGTTTTTGGGTTGATGTATTAAATTTGTTGGGGTGACATCGGTTAGCAAGTGTCCAGTTCTACAATCCATCCTCTGTGTGTTGCATTGTGCTCACCACCCAGAGTCCGTTCTCCTTCCATCCCCTTGTACTTGACGCCCGGCCCCGCCCCCACCCGCCCCGGCCCCGCCCCCGCCCCGCCCCCTCCCGTAACCCCTGAGCTATTGTCTGTGTCCATGAGGTTCTGTTTCGTTGTGTGTTTGTCTGGTTCCTTCGTCGCATTCAGTTTTCTATCCCACGTCGGAGGGAGGAAGTGGTGCTTGAATTACACGTTACTAATTTATTCAGTCATTCCGGAAGGGGACCGTGTCTGCAGGGCAGCACTGCACTTACTACCTTCACACCTTCGAGGACCTCACAGCAGTGTCGTCGGGGCGGTCTTCGTTTTCATTTAAAGCGCTTTACCTCCAAGGACTAACTTCCCCACAGACAACACGAAAACACACTCTCCAGCGGCCGCCGCAAAGCCCGTCACCCACGGACAGGAAACTCCTGAGACCGGGATGGGGACGTTCCATCAGTTCAGTTCCATAAATGATGGTTCACTGAAACATGAATAGAAAAGCACAGAACAGATCAGAATGGAGACGACCAGAGCAGGACAGACAGACTGCGGACGCACACACAGGGAGAGAAGGGACAGTGTATCTCCGTGTTAGGATAAGCACGTGCATCTTAGATGACTTAATTCTCCATCGAAAAAGAAAACGTTCCTGTCCCTCCTTCCCTCCCTCCCGCCTCCCCAGCCTGCATGTTAGTCTCAGCTTCATTTCTTGCCGTAAATTTAGAAAATCAAGGGGACGTGCAAGTTGGTTTCACTCCCCACGCTTGAGATAAGTGGGAGCAGTTAAGCAGGTCTGGTTTGCAGAAGCTAAGATCGTAGCCACAGACGGCATTCGAGACCGATTAAACCCGCCAAGGTTCATACTTCAGAAGCCGCCACGCGCCGATGACAGAGGCTCCTCCGTTGGCGACAGTCTGCGAAGAGCGTTTTCCGGAGAAAAGCGAGGACCCACGTCATTTCTGCAGGAGCCGTTTCCTCCCCGTGAGGTAGAGCTGAGCCGGTGTGGAGGAAAGCAGCCACAGAAACGGTGCCCACGGGCCGGACCCTGCCTCCCAAGCCCTCTCACAGCACGTTTCCGTTGGTGTTTTCAGGAAACTTCCACAGTGTATCAGGCGAAGGCTGGGTCCTACCGGAAAGACTTCGGTGCAGAAACACGTAGTTGACATCCCACAGTGACCGTCTGCAAAGAGCACTTTGGAGTTCACGTTTCCTAGACTGCGCCCCTTAAATGTGCCCGGGTCCTCTGGCTAAGAGCAGCGACACGGACTGTGACGTTCAAGGCCGTGTCATAACGACACGTCCACTGCACGGCCTTGAAGGTCTCGGTCACCTGCACGAAAGGCTCTCGGATGGTGCCTCAGTGGCTCGAGCAAGTGCAGGGGCACATGTGGCAGTGGCTGCCGGTGGGGCCTCAGCTGAGGGCGATTCCTGCTCTCCGGGGCCCCGACCGTCCCCACACGAGCTCTGCTCTCACACCGACAGTGCAGGTCAGACCAGCACGGAGGAGCCGGCGTTGGCTAAGCGGATAGTACGAAGCCAGTCGGCTCCAGCCGGACCCTAGGCGAGAGGTGCGGGTGCCCAGCACGGCTGGCTGGCTGGCGTGGCCTTCCTCATCCCAGGGCCTCCCCTCCTCGTCCTCCTGCCCCGAGAGTGGGTGGCGGGGCGGAGGCAGGGAGCAGGCCCCACCTGCCCCTTGGGTCTGCTCTGTGCCTTGTCCCCCATCAGCTGAGCTGGGTGACAAATCAGAGTGAGGGGACGACGGGGGATGACAGAGGGGTCATGCGTGGAGAGGCATCAGCCCTGCTCGAGACTAGGAGTGTCAGGAAGCTGACCAGATGTCCCGTTTTCCGTGGGACAGAAAACAACCGTTCTGCCCCGCTTCAAACGCTCGTCTGGTCGGCCTGCTGACACCTTGAATTTTTAGCCCAGTGAGCGAGGCTGACCCGACGTACCGTCTGAAACGGGACGGGACTCTTGGTTTCTGTCCCGTGGAAAACAGGACGTCCGGTCAGCCCGAGCGTCTGACCACTGAGACCTGGTCAGGGCGCGTGTGTGTGTTACTTTGTGGATCGATTTGAAAACCGGTGTCCACACGTGACACAGTGGAAAGCCACAAACAGGACGTGGGAGGACGAGACCATTATTTCCTCTGGGCACAACATTAATATTGCAGCCAGGTTTGTTCCTTCGAAATGCTTTTCCTTCAAATCGGTCCTCTCTCGAGTGAGCAGATGGAGAGGAGCGCAGAGATGGCGGGTGGGGGCACATCCCGGGGCCCTTGTTCCTCCCCCACTTCTCGTAGTCACTGCGACAGACAGATGCCCGGCCAGACACGATCGGAGCAGAGCAGTGACGGTCAGTGTCTGGTTCTGCTGCTTCTGCTTCTGCTTCTGTTAACACGACCAGCTGCCGAACATGCCGCGCAGCTCAGAGCAGCCCCGTGTCTGACCGGATCACACCGGGTGGTTCAGGAAGGCGGGCCAGCTACCGGCGAAATGACTTCTGTGCAAACAGAACTGGGGACGGGGGACATCCGGCCAGCGGACCGGTCGCCGCCCCCGGCTCTGGAATGAAGACGTGTGATGTGTCTGTTGGCGACATGACCTCCTACCTGGGGGGACACACGTCTGTGTGTCAGGACTAGGGCGAGGGTGTTTTCCCATCTACTCTGCACCGTTAGCAGGCCCCCGAGGACATGGCATCTCTTGATTAAATATCAGCCCTTCTGTCTGAACAGCGTAGCGCACTCCCCTGGCCTTTGGGGGGACGGCGGGGCAGACCCGGGCTCTTGTCAGCGCCCCCGGACCCCCCAGCTGAACGTGTGCCCATCCGGGAGGACCTTTCTGAATTCACCACTTGGACACGATGTGGGAAATACAGGGTCCGGCAGAAGTGACACCCTATTTGCAGTAGCAATGTTAATGTAGTTATGTTGTTGTTGTTGCAGAATTACGTGCTCATGATTTTGGTATGAAAGGGGGTGCTACTGGTGCCGGACCCCGTGGTTTCCAGCAGTGCGATGCATAGCTTTCGGCGGTTACCGCATCGTAGTGTCTGCTAGTACCTCGCGGTTCTCTGAGGCAAAGGAAATGACTTTCAACAGGAGGTGTGACTCACCGAGTGGCTTTCGCAGTGGGTTTCTTAGCCCTCTCCGGGTGACGCTGTTGGCACTGTTAGGTAACGTGCACGTCTCCAGGCCCCACGGTGCAGGCTCAGACCCAGCGCTGAGCCTCCGGTGCCCAGCCACCCCTCGCCCTTCGCACCCGTGCCCGTCCCCTCCCGACCTGTGCGAAGCCTCTCACCCCCAGAGCCCGTGCACGACGCTGCACGCTCACCCACGGCCGTCTTCGCGCTGGTTCCTGCTGGCCGGTCGGGTCTGGTCAGCCGTGTGCGCGGCCTTCTCCGCGGTCGCTTCCTACGAGCGGAGGCGGCCACATCACGGTTGGAGAGTCCTCACTGCCCACGGTCAGCCCCGCGGTCACCCCACCGGGACCTCTGCACCACCAAGCAGTTCGCGCTGCCCCTGTTCTTACTGGGTCTGGGGTGAACCGGCCCCCCGACTCGTCACGCGTGGGGGCTCCCCGGCACACCCCTGGGAGCCAGCCGCTCCGGGTGACGCCCCCTGAGCCCGCGCTTTGCGTTTCAGGCCTACATGGAGGACCACCTGAAGAACAAGAACCGGCTGGAGGAGGAGTGGCAGGCCCTGTGCGCCTACCAGGCGGAGCCCAACAGCTCGCTCGTGGCCCAGAGCGAGGAGAACGCGCCCAAGAACCGCAGCGCCGCCGTGCTGACCTGTGCGTACCGGGTGGGCGCCGCGGGGCGTGGGGACGGGGAGGGGGACGGGGAGGGGGCAGGGG
>PVJL010016757.1:15000-20071 GCA_004026885.1 Lyroderma lyra | reverse complement strand
GTTCCTCCGGTGACGGTGACGGAATGGGGGAGCGCCTGGAGCTCTCCGAGAGGGCCGTCCCCAGTGCTGCTCGGGTGCTGGCTCATGGCCCCCCGAGGCCTCTGCAGCGGCTCCTCTTGCTGGCTTTGTGTCCTTCTTCCCTGGGAACACTGAAAAGGCTTGTTGCTGGATCAGAGCCTGGGGACCCGGAGGCCGATGACACCTTGGATGGCTTGACTTCCCCTCCGGGTCTTGTTCTGCCCCCCACCCCCTACCAAACTCCTGCGACCCCATCTTGCTCCCCCCGCCCCCATCTCCAGCGCTCGGGGTGAACTCGGCTGCCAGGCTGTAGTTTATGGAGACTGAACTCTCCCGGAATTACTGAATTTTAGTGGAACGTTCCGAGAACCTGTGTCCGCAAGAGATTTGGGAGCGCATGATTTCCCCCTCAACCCCATCGGGCAGCCGCCTGGCCCGGCCATGCATAAGGCCCGGTCAGCTCAGGGGTCACTCTAGTGGGCCAAATGGGGCGAGGAAGGACCCAGAGTGGCAAGATTTCTTAAATGCAGGACACCCCGCCTCCATCCATGCATTTACCCGGTCACTGAAGACCGGCGGTGAGACACACAGCTCCACATCGGGCGTCTGGCAGCTCCCAGAGTTGGGAAGTGCAGGGTAGTTGTGAGCAACAAACGAGCCAGGCAGCAAACGCGGGGCCTGACAAGCCCGGTGACCGGGAGTGACCACACAAATCCCTGACTGCGCGGCCTGCCGGGCGGTCACACCCCAGGTCTACAGCTTCCTAAGTACAAGGTGACTCTTTGTGCGTGTTCTGCACATCGGGCAATACAGCTTTGGAATGCTGGGGCGGCTGTTTTCTCCCGAAGCCCTGGGAGGCACGACCACCCAGCACCCCATCCTCAGCCGTCTTGCGGCCTGCAGACCACCTCTGCTGTCAACGTTAAGCACCAACGTTCCGGAAGCACCGACGTGCGCGTCTGTCCGCTTGGCCGTTTCTCCGATGCGGCGGCGGCCCGTGGGCCTCACGTGCCTCCCTCCCATTTGGTTCGAAGCATAAAAACCAACACCGCGACCCAGAGCACATTCTCATTCCCCTGAGATCTCGCGTCTTGGCGCATCCTCCAAATTTTGGCTCAGACAAAGGCTAATAAATGTTGTCTAAATCTTTGCGCATCCTTTCGTCGACGTGATAATCAGATAGTCCAGCAAGTGACAGAGACACTGCAGGTCAGAGGAGTCAGGCCGTGGGAGATGGTCACCGGGGACACACAGAAGCTGGCAGGGTCGGAGGGGCTTCCCAGCAGAAGGAGGCACGAGGGGCACGGGTGCAGCTCAGGGACACTCGGTGGGAGTGCTGGGTGGCTCCTTCCACGTGCACAGAGCCAGCCGGAGAGGCTGAAGGTCAAGTCTCCAGGTGGGCAATGTAGCTGAGAGGAAAGTCAAAGCCAAAGCCAGAGCTTTTGGACTCTCTGGGGCTCTGCTTCCATGTCTGTCTGTCTTCAGACCAATAGGAAGCTACTGCATAGTTTGCAGTGCCAGAGAGGGGCAGTGCCATCCCCATGCTTGGAGATACCTGCAGATATCGTCGGGTTGCTGCGCTTCTCTTCTTCGGAACCCCCAAGTCAGCACACATGTCCCTGGGGAGAATTAACCCGTGCTTTCCTGCAGAGCAAAGACAAAGACGGGGGCCAGATCCTAACTGTGAGGCTTTCAGTGACTCGAAAGGCAAAGTCCTGAAGACAGCGAGGGGCTGAAGGCCACCTTGAAGGTAGAGATAATCAATGGAACTACCTGGGGGCCGAGGAACATGACGATTGACCCAGAGGGGGGTTCTTGGCCTGTGGAACCCACGGCAGAAAGAGCCAGCATGGAGAGACTGCCCGAGCTCTGCCCCAGCAGGTGCCAGAGATGGGGGGACCCTAGCCGGCCCACCGCCGACTGTCTACACCTGTGGGAGCACGCTGCCCGAAGGTGGCTGGGCCCGAGGAGCTGTGTTCCTCACGGTCTGCACTTTGACCCATCATTCGCCCAGCAGGAGTGACACCCCTCGTTCAGTCTGCACAAACCATTCCCAGTCCCAGTTCAGTGGCTCATGACACATTAGTGAGTCCCATCCCCTGAGAGATAATAGTAGAATAGTAAAAACCAAACCCCACGGCACCGGCACACACTCCCATGGGGTAGGGTGACAGCTGCGTCGGTGAGCATCACCTGGGCCCAGGGAGGGGCGGCGCCCTCCTCCGGGACAAGTGCCGTTGGCCTTTCTCACAGGTCAGTCTGGCTGCTGGGCGGAGGGGCCAGAGCAGAGGCGGTGTGACCACCGGTTCAGGCAGAAGGTGACCACAGCTGGGGCCGGGGTGATGGTGGCACTGGAGATGAGGGAAGTGACCAGATTCCACCAGCGTCCCCGAGATAAACGCACAGGGTGACGCAGGCAGGGACGGGGACGTAGGGGGTGG
Organism: Lyroderma lyra; assembly: GCA_004026885.1. Classification (NCBI taxonomy): domain Eukaryota; kingdom Metazoa; phylum Chordata; class Mammalia; order Chiroptera; family Megadermatidae; genus Lyroderma; species Lyroderma lyra. The sequence goes on along the minus strand of PVJL010016757.1, from coordinate 17,612 downwards.
CTGGGTCAACGCGGCCGCCGTCCTGCCGCTGAGAACCGCGGGCGGAGCACAGGATTGTTCTTGGCATCTGTTTCTGCATTGGACGCGAAGCCTCTTCTCTCCTTGTCACCTGTCAGCGATGACTTGTCTTACCCAGTGATCTGCCTAGTGACCAAAGGCAAGATTGTGTTAGGACTGGACATCGCTTCACATGTAACGCATGTGGCCCAAGCCACAGGGAAGAGTGTGAGATGCATCCGGAAGCTTCTTTACTCTTTGGTAGAGCAGCTGGGAGGTCGGGCCGCCGCCGCCTGTGTGGACAGGTGGTCAAGGGCACAATAGCTCCGGCTCCAAGGCCAGCATGACGGCTTCCCTCGCCAGCTCTCAGCTAGCGTGTCAACCCATCAGTCACACTTAACCTGGTGGTGATCTGGGGACAAGAAAAAACCCCGAGCAGGCAGACCAGAGGTCTGGAAGGCTGCAGCCCAGTCACAGCTCAGCAATGGCTGCACCCTGAGCTCTGCCCCCAGCAGCCTCCCACTCCCACATTCAGAGCACAACACCGGGCCCCCGAGCACCCACGTCGTTCCCGGCTGTCCCCGCAGAGGCAGACCCTGACCCCAGGGGGACTCCGGGCGTGCAAGGGGCTGAGAACATGCTGTGGTCGAGGCAGCTGCGTGGCAGGAGGCCCTGGGGTCAGGGCGGGAACCCCCGTCCCTGGGAGAGAGCCCCACGGACTCCCCCAGGGCTCCGTGAGCCCTGGTGGCGCTTCAGCCAAGTGCAGGCAGTGGGGACAGAAGCGCCCTTCGCGCTGTGCCTCCTCGGCCGGCCGCGCCCCAGTCTGGGCGCGGTGTCCGCTCCGGTGGCTCTGGCCGTGGTGCTGAGCGCGCTCTGCGACAGAGGCTGAGGGACCTGAAATCCGAGCACTCTCCTGGGGGTAGGAGCCAGAGGGAAGCCAAATGCTGGCGCCCCAAGACTGCGTCAGGGAGCAGTGACCAGGACCCTTCCTCCAGCCCAGGCGTTCAGGTCCATCAGTGAGCAACGAAGGTCGTAAAGCCATTTTATTAACCCGGACGCCGGCTGGGTATTAGGGGTGACACAGGTGACAGGGGTGAGCAGTGTGCTTACAAATCTCCAAGTCCCCGTTTGAGGCACTGGGGTAGCTGGGTGAACAGGTCACGTGGGCTGTCCCTGCTGCTTTGCTGGGGACAGTGGGCGTTTGCGTGCCCTCTATGCCCCTCCCCGCAGGGGCACAGTGACACAGGCTTCTTTGGAATTTATTAACAAGAACCGGTGTGCTCGTGCCTCTAAAAACAAGCAAAGCCGCGGCGGAGACACACTCATCCGTTAGGACAAAGCCCAGGAAAGGTGGCGCCTCCGAGCATCCTAGCTCCTGGGGCCGACCAGGGGCTCTTCGGGTTGCCCGAGGCGCCCAGATCCGACAAAGCCTCTCTAGACCCTCACCTGTGTTTGGAGCTCGGAATTGGGGGAGACATGGCATTTTGCAGTTGGCGACCCTCTGCATGCAGTTCACCAGGGGGCTTGTGTACGATGCAGATTCCCGGGCCCGCCTCGCTGAGACCCCTGGGGGAGACTCGAGCCCTTTTGCTTGCTGGACTCTGAGCCTTGCTTTCCTCTCCGAGAAGCCAGGGGAGACCTTGGTGCAAGCACAGACGGTCGAGAGGGACCTGCTCGTGGGGAGCCCTCCCGTTAGCAAGGCCCCCGGGAGCACTCGTGCTGTCTGCCAGAGGCAAAGCCCCGGGCTCCTTTGCCGGTGGCTCCACGGCAGAAGCTCCTTTCTCCTGGAGATGCCACGCCTGCTCTAAGCTCCTGGGCCCTTAAGGTGAGGCAAGAGGCGATGGTCCTACCTGAACCATGCCACGTCCCTTGACACCGCGGAGGCATCTGTACAAACAGCACCCGAGTAAGCAGCAAAGTGGGGGAGCACGAACCTTGTCAGCCAAGAATTGTTCCAGGGGGCCCAGGCCTCATCTTGTGGCCGTGTGAGAGACGGGGCGCTCCAAGTGACATCTGAGATATTTTCCGGAGTCCCGGGAAACCGATGCCCCCCGCCACCCCCAACCCCGATGAACGAATGGGGAGACTGTGCCAGGATCAGAACAGTTTCTGGGGACTGCTGCCAGCACGGGAAGGGCCTGTACATCCCGCAGCTGTCCGGGAGCCCACCTTGGAGTCTTTCACGCAGGGAAGGTGCGTTTGAGCATCTGGCCTGGGAAGCGGCTTACTCGTCTGTGGCGTAATTGGTTCTGGAACGGCTGGGAGACAAACTGGGGCTGGCGCACGCGCCCAGGAGAAACGGGGACAGCAGGGGAGGCAGATGGATGGGCTCAGACATGACACACACACAAACAAGAGCTGCCTGGGGGTGCAGAGAGGCGCGCATTTATAGGTGGGGCCAGAACCGGACTGGCTGAGGGGCCCCCTTGGCTCGGAATCATCCAGAACCAATGTCTGGCCCGAGGGACAGGAACTTCAGGAGCCAAAAATAGCTTCCACAGGGTCCGGCAATCCCTGACCGCACAGTGACAGGTGGCCCCCGACTGGCCTTGTTACTGAATCCCGAACATGAACAAATCGTAGAAAAATCATGTGGTTTCTTAGAGAATCAGGGC
>PVJL010016757.1:0-10000 GCA_004026885.1 Lyroderma lyra | reverse complement strand
AGGGAGATTTCTGAAGTAATGAAGCGGGTTATTCCACATCCAAGTCCTGTTTGGACGTTTGGTGGGCAGTGGCCTTGAAATGTGCTGTGTCGAATGACGTCCGTCATCATTGGTGGATGGCTCGTGCGTCAGCTAATAATAAAGGTGACAGGACGGCTCCTGAGGAACCCGGGTCGGCTCTGTGCGGGCCTGGGGAGCCTGGCACAGACCTGTGACGGCCCCGCCTCGCAGAGGCACAGGGGTCGGACCCGGGGCTCAGAGCAGGCGGGGCGGGACTCCCACGTGGACCGCTGCCCGGTGCGAGCCGGCGGGCAGTTCCTTCGCCCCTTAGAGCTCCGTCTGGAAAATGGGGGGGGGGGTGAAGATTGTAAATTTTCCAGGTAAACTGCTTAAGATTTTACTACTGACCTGGCTGACGGTGTGACAGTTCTTGTTATGGTTATTATTCGGAGGAAGGCAAGTCAACGATCACACCCCTGTGTCCGAGCCCTCAAGGCTCAGGGCCAGTGGGCTGCCTACGTCACCTCCACCCCTTTCTAGTCTATTTGTCATTACAAATACTTTTTTTCAGTCACTCAGAGACACAGCCTTTCTCTTGATGGCCTAATTTACACACAAGGCAAGGTTGTTTTTCTAGAAATAAGGCGCCAGGAAGAAGGAAGTTAATGCACAATGTTCTGCCTTGTCTCCTAACCATAGTCCTGACTATCTGGAACCCCATCTGACCACGGCCTTCGCAATCTGCGGCCTCTCATCGTGTCCCCTGAAGGGAACGAGATCCGCCTGGGATGGGCTGGAAGCCTTGCTGGGGCATCATGTGTTCCCCGATGGCCCCTAGGTGAGGAGAAGTAGATTCAGCTAGGAGATGTAAGAGCTCGTCCTCAAAGCCATTGAGCAGGGCGGCTGCGTGATGGACAGTCCTTCCGCGCCCGGGAGTCTGTGGCCTGTTGACTTGGCTTAGCCGGCCATTCGGGGGTCACCACCCATCCGGGACCGGCCCGGGAGGGGTGCTGGGCTGCCACGGTTACAGTCAGCAAGCACAGATCACAGGCACCGGGATCGTGAGCTGAAGTCTAGCAAGCGCAGCTGAAACCGCAACTTTCAGGGAGATTAAGGCGGCCGACAGGACGTCTTGGGAATACAATTAGCAAACATGAATTACAGGTTTTTCTGAATTTTGAGCAGAAGTCGGGGCAAAGGATATCCTGGGAGATCAGGCTAACAGCCTTTGGTTTAAGTTTTGGGGTAATTACCTGAAGCAGGAGGCAGACTGAAGACACCCCACGATTCAGGCCAGGAGCCACCTACTGTTTAAGGCTGGGGACGGAGGAAGACCGAGCGCGTGATTAAGACTAGGGACTAGGCAAAAGGTACAAGTGGGGTCGTAGGAACCAGAGAAGAGGGGACTGACAGTATACTGAGGGGCTCTTTCGTATGGCCCGTGTCACTAGCAGCAAAGTGCCGCTGAGGTCACGGATGGGAGAGACTGGAGGAATGCCCCCTGGAGGGTTTCAGTGGGGCTGTGAGTGGCCAGGAAAGGGTCATGGCCAAGAAGCAGAGGCCTGGGGACACCGGGGTGAGGAAATGAGTCACAGGGGCACCTGGGGCAGTGGGCAGGCCACACCCCTGAAGGGAGTAATCGCCCTGACTGTCACTGAGAGGGAGGCCTTCTTTAGTTACTGTCCGCTGAGTAGGCAGGCAGGAGCACCCATCCGAAGGGGTGGGCAAGCCCCACTCTGGCTCAGCCAACAGAGGCATCTGTCTGTCCCCCAGGAACCGAGATGCGCGCCGCTCACGCGCTTGGCTTTTCTGTGGCTCTTACGACAATCGGCTGAGCCCCCTGGCCTGTCTCATAAGGATCCTGTGAGGATCACATGGGTCATCTTTCTGAAGCTCTTCGCAGGCCCTCCACAGTGTGTCCCAGGTTGCTAGGACAGGGACACTGCCCTTTGCACTCACATGGCTGCTTTCTCTCCAAGACCTTGAGCAGCCTTATTGATAATGGAGTGGGTTTTCCTACAGCGTAGTTTAATTTTCATTTCTTTGCCTCCAGAGACAGAGAAGGTGAACTCTGCACTCGGGGTCTTTAACAGGGTCACTATGCTCACTCCCTGGGTTGTTAGCCTTTTCATTACTGAGTTGCAGGAGTTCTTGTTATCTTTTAAATACAAATCCTGTGTCTGGTGTGTGTGTGTGTGTGTAGATGTATATATGGGGCTGCCCAAAAATGTATATACATTTTAAGAAATGTTACGTAGTTGTTATATAAATACCGATGGTAACCACTTTGAGCACTTCTTACAATTGCAGAAGTCAAATGTGACTTGTTTACATCTTTTGTAATCGGCATATATTGAGTATTACAAATGTAATACTGTGTTTTTCCTTTCTTAAAATGTGTATGTGCTTTTTTGGCACCGTGTGTGTGTGTGTGTGTGTGTGTGTGTGTATCACAATATTCCCTAATCTATAGCTTAGCTATTCATTTTTTTCAGTAGTGCTTTTTTGATGAGCAGAACATTTAAAAAATTTTATCAGTTCCAATTCACTCATATTTTCAAATATTGCTTAGTGTTCCCTATGTCTCATCTAAGCTTACAAAGATATTCTCCAATATACATACTTGTAAAAGCTTTATAGTTTTGGCTTTTCCATGTAGGTTTGTAATCCACAGTTAATTGGGGGTATGGTGTGAAGTAGGGCCAAAATTGACGTTGTCCGTGCAGACATCTAGTTGTTTAGCATCAATGGTTGAAAAGACTTTCCCCACTGAATTGCTTTGGCTTTGGCAGCTATAATGAGTACAAATCAACCATGTAATTTTGGGTCTGTTTCTGGACTATATTTTATTCCATTGATATATAAATATAGCCTTCTGCCAGTACCATACTTTCTTAATTAATGCACTTTTATAGTAACACTTAAAATCTTGTTCAGAATTGTTTTTACTTTGTAGTTTATATGTAATTTACAGTAAGTTTAGATTCTTCTTCAAAATTGTCTATTCTAAGTTCTTTGCATTTCTTTATAAATTTTAAAGTGAATTTGCCAATTTCTGCATGAAAGCGTTCTTGAATTTGAATGGGATTACATTGAATTTAGATCAGTATGGGCAGAAATGACTCCTAACAGTATTGCCTTCCATTCCATGGACATGGCATAGCATCTATTTATTTGGGTTATTTTAAATTTCTCTCAGAAATACATGTACTTTTCAATGTAGAGGTCTGAACTTATTCGATGAATTTATCTCTAAATACTTCATGTTTTTTGATGCAGTTTTAGTGGGGCTTTATTAAATTTCATTTTACAACTGTTCTTTTTTAATATATAAAATATATCTAATTTTTGCATATTACCTTTGTATCTTGCAGCCTTATTAAAGTTGCTTATTATTCCTAGCAACTTTTTTTTGGTAGATTCCTTGGGATTTTCTATGTATACAATGATACCAACTGTGAATAAAGAATTTTTTACTTCTCTCCTTATAATCTTACGCTTTCCCTTATTGTACTGTCTAGGCCCTTCAGCACTATATTGAAAATAAGTGGTAAGAGTGGATATGCTTAACTTACCCCCTGTTTTAGGGGGAAACACTCAATTTTGCACCATTAATAGAACATTAGCCTGAGTTTCTTGTAAGTGTCTCTTACTAGATTGCCATGGGCTGAACAGGACTCCCCAAGCTCATTCACATGTTGAAGGCCTAACCCCCAGTCATGTGACTTCCATTGGAGACCTGGTCTTTAAAGAGGTGATTAAGCTAAAAGGAGGTAGTCAGAGAGGGCCCTAATTTGCTACATCTGGTGCTCTTGCAAGGAGAGGAAATTAAGACACAGAGGCATAGAGAGAAGATTATGAAGACAGAGAGAGAAGACAGCCATGCACCAGCTAAAGAGAGAGGTCTTGGGGACACCAGCCCTGCTGACACCTTCCTCCTGGACACTGCGCCTCCAGAACTGTGAGAAAATGACCTCTGCTGCTTAGGCCCCCCAGTGGCCCAGCACGTTGCTATGGCAGCCGGAGCAAACTAACACATAGATTGAGGCCTCTTACTCCTAGTGGCTGAAAGTTTGTGCTTTTTTGTTTTGTTTTGTTTTTTAATTATAAACAGTGTTTTTTATGGAGGGGGCTTCTACTATGAAATGACATTTCTCTTTATTTTGCTAATGAGGTAAATTACATTCATTAATTATTAAAATAGTAACCCAACCTTGCATTCCTGGGATAAACCTCAATTGGTCATGATCTGTGGTCCTTTTATATATAATGTTGATAAGTTTTGCTAGTATTTTTCTCAAAGACTTTTGTGTTTCTGTTTATGAGGAATGATAGTCTGTGATTTTATTTACTTATTTATTTATGTTGGGTAAGCTCGTGACCTGGTTTTGATATCAGGTTAAATCAGAGAAACAGAACCCGTAGGAAATACGGTTAGAGGTTTGGAATGTGCACTTTCCGGGCTGTATGAGCCCAGTGTGAGCGCTGGGAGGCCGTCAGGAAAGGAGGGGCAGCTCCGGGCAGGTGCTGAGGCTGCAGTCCACCGGTGGGGTTTCTTCCTCAGGGAAGCAAAGCTCTCCTCTGAAGGCCTTTCGACTGATGGAGCCGGGCCCCCCCAGAGTAGCTCCCACGATTGCCCTTACTCAAAGTCAACTGATGATGGACTTGAACCACCTCTACAAAATGCCTGCACAGCAAATGTAAGACTAAGTGCCCGCGGATGGAAGCCTAGCCAAGTCAGCACAGCAGAAGACCATCGCAGCCTCATGGGGGCCTCCTTAGGTGAGCTGGGAAGTGTTCCTTCTTTACCTTTAAATATATATATAACTCATGCTCCACAAAGTTCACCATTTTAAAGTGTACAATTCTGTGGTTTACGAAAGAGCTCCCCAAGATCGAATGACCACCACTAGCTAATTCCAGACTGTTCTTATCACCCCAAAAGAAAGCATGCCTCCTCCATACTCCCACTCCATTGCGGTAGCATTTGCTGGAGCTAGGAGCAGATGATAAAGGTCTGCGGGTGGATGGTGGTGGTGGCTACACAACGTAAGCAGTCCTAGTGACACTGAGCTGGACACTTAAAAATGGACAAAATGGTCTAAAGTTTAAGGTTATATATATTTTACCACAATAAAAAATAATAATAAGTGCCAGCAAAGGCACCTCGTTTTGTGTTTTATATATGCAGGAAACAAAGCACAGATTTTAAGGGACTTGCTCCCAGTTGCTATGGGGAGGGGCAGAACTAGAATTTGACTTCACAGACTAAGTTCCAAGACTGAGCTCTTAGCAATGCGCTATGTCTCTTTCCAAGATATTAGCTATGGTGATATTTATAATAGCAGAAATGTGGAAAAAACTTAAATGCCTAAAACTACAGCTCAGTTGTGAAGCACCCACTTAGTATGATGACACTAAGCTATTAAACATACATTTCTCAGAATTTTTCTAAGGGTGTGGTTAAATTGTCTACAATTTACTTATACATTAAGTGGGAAATTGTCACAGACAAAAATGAACATTATGGTCCCAGTTTTATGTTTTAAAACTGTACATGTTTAGTTTCAGTATGTTTAAGCATAAAAAATAAGGGATTATTCCAAGATACTATGAAGTTGTTTTGGAATTATAAGATTTTAAGTGACTTTTTTTCAGACTTTTCCTAGTGTTTCTGTATTAGTTACCTGATTGCTGTGTAATAAATTATCCCCAAGCTTATTAACTTAAATACATATTGAATATTTATGTTCTCTCACAGTTATGTAACTTAGCATAATGCCCTCAAGGTCCATTTCTGTTGTCAAAAATGGCAGGACTTCATTCTTTTTTATTGCTGAATAACATTTCATTGTATACATGTGCCACCTCTGCCTTGTCCATTCATCCATCGATGGACTTTTTATCTTAGCCATTACGGTAATGCTGCGATGAAAATGGGGTCTATCCATCTTTTTGAGTTAGTGTTTTGCATTATAGGATTTCAGGAAGGGTCTAAACTCCATGATCAGATTTCTATTTTTAAGTGATGTATCTCTTGAAGCCACGTGGGAAGGGGAAGAAAACTGGAATCAGAGTGGCCAGTTAGAATTTAGGGCAAGGACGCTGACGAGACGTGGACAACGGGACTGGTGAGTGAGCAGTACTTAAACTGAACCCTGACTCTGAGCCAGACCCTGTGCCGAGCACCTTCCGTGCCTTAAGTCATTTCATCCTCCTAACCTCACGAGGTTGGTACTGATCACCCCCATGATAGAAATAAAGAAAGTGAGGCCCAGATAAATTTACTGGATAAAATACCAGATGCCCAATTATATTTGAATTTCAGATAAACAAGGAAATTTTTCAGTAGAAGGCTGTCCTATGTTTTGCATGTATAAATATGCAATGCTTTGTGGAATCTGGCACCCCTGGGTCCAAAAAGGTGAAATAAGTTGCTCAAGGTGTCTTAGTCGCCAAGTGGCAGTGCCTGGATTGGAGCCGGGCAGGCAGGTGAACGCCAAGCCGGGTTCCAGGTCCCTCCTGCCAAGCCGCCTGCAGGCAAACAGGGCGGGGTCACGCCCACCCACAGGACCCGCAGAGGGAGGGCGGGAACCTTGCACAGACGTTGGAGTTAATCACCGGGCAGCCCTTTCTTTACCCTTTTCATCTTCCTGTTCTGCGTGGGCCTATTTCTTAGAACAGGTAGCAAAGCCTCCCCTAGGCCATCTTCATGCTTAGAGCAAATCCGCGCCCTGTGACTAAGTATCTGCAGCCCCGTCTCCCAAGCATTCTCTGCCCTGAGGGTCCTGAACATCTTGAAGGGTTTCCGTTCCCCTCTCCTGAGCACTGTAATTAGGAGCTTACTCAGGCCTGATCGTCACACAATGTGCATTTACTCAGCTCCCTACCTGTTGCCACTGGCCTGGGATAAAAATGCAATTTAAACAGAAGCGTTTGAACAGATTTAATAAGGTTTCACCTGAGGTGCAAAAGACAATGGTATTTTCAACATTGGAATGTTTCAAACGTTCAGCAAATGAATCCTGGGTGTGGGCAGGTCAATGCGATCCAGGGCGGGGTCACCACCCTTACGAGTTTCTGGGGAAAAGACAGATGCGGAAAACAGCCCCAGAACAATGATGGGGGTCAGAAGGGGTTGTGGCAGAGTCGGGGGGTCCAGAGGAAGGTGTGGCCCTCAGAGCTAACCGCTGGACATCACCTGGACATGTGTTAGCAATGCAGAGTGTACCCACCACACACACACATCAGAGTCGGCGAACGCATCACCTTGAAGAGCACCGGAGGTGAACATGAATCTAGAAGGGTGGGTGGTCTTCCACGTGGAGTCTAGAGGGAAAGCACTGGAGGGCGGGGATGGCACAAGCAAAGGCATGGATCTGTGAAAAGAAAAACACCGCGGCCCCCTCCCCCTTATCCATGGGGCTGTGACCCCAGACCCAGTGGTTGCTGAAACCTTATATATATACTCTGTGTTATAGTTTAACAGTGTGTGCTAGGGCAGAGCCTAGCAAGGCCCATAGCTTCTCACTTAAAGGAAGCACTTTATGGCTTCTCTGTGGCACAGCTGAACTCTAGTGCATTGGGGCCATTAGTAAGTCAAGTAAGGGGGACCTGCACACAAGCAATGTGATACCGTGATACTGTGACAGCATGGAGTAGAGTGGCGCAAGAATTCATCACAATGGAATGCAATTTGAAACTCATGAATTGTTTATTTCTGGAATATTCCATTATGTATTTTTGGACCATAGTTGACTGAGGGTAACTGAAACCGCAGAAAGCAAAACCTTGGATAAGGGAGACGACTAAATTCAGGAAATAGCACAAAAGTCTGGTGTGTCTAGAGGCCTTTGGTACGTGTAGAGTGAGGGGTGGGGACACTGGGAGGTCCGGCAAACACAGCCTTAGGAGGTCACAGTCGTGGATGGCTGGTGAGGGGGAGCAAAGTTTGCCACCCCCCTTTTGGGGATACTGGTTATTTTAAGCTGGTTATTTTAAGAAACAAAAGAATCAAGAAGAAACGTTGACCTTCCCCCCGACTGCCTAGAGGAGTTGATACAGGACCTGCTCCAGGAAGGCGCTATCATCATAGACAACGGTAGGCCGACCGGATGTGCGTGCTAAGCGGGACAGAAAACAGCGGGCAGGTCGCCTGGTCCCACGGGGCTAAATGCAAGGTGTCAGTCGGCTGACCAGATGTCCTTCCAGATGGGACAGCACCATCGTTTTCTGCCCTGTTCAAAACGGTCCATCTGGTCAGGCTATTTGACAGGAACTGGCGTGTGATAGACAAGGAGGAACTTAGCAAGGCCCCTTTGGTCAAAGTCCTCCCAGTACCCAGGAAACGTGTGTTTACCGAACGTTTGCTTTTCCACCTCTGCAGCCCCACGCCACAATCGACAATTTTCTCCCACCGCTCCCCTTCGCTCAAGATGGCATTTAAGCCTCGACTGCCCCATTTTTCCTTGCCCCCCCCCATATTTTTATGGAACCCCTGTAGGTACATGCAAAATAAATTAGGTTATTTTCTCCTGTTAACCTATCTCATTAATTGGATTATTAGACCAAACACAACACCTTAGAAGGGTAGAAGGGAAATTATTTTTTCTTTCGCTCTCTGTACTGTATTGTCATGATGGTTTGACAGTTTTTAAATAAAAAATTTCAAGCATACAAAAGAGTATAAAATAATGAGTGTGCAGTATAAATAAAACCTTGCAGGTACAGCCTCCTGTGTAGTCCCATTTCCCCCCAATCTGTTCATCTCCCTCCTTTCCCCACCTACTATTGTGAGTTTTGTGCTCCTCATGGATGTTTTTATCATTTTTACACCTATGGTTGTATACGGAAACAATATTGTGTTGCGTGCTATGTAACTGTGTAGTTTACTGCAATTTGACTTTCTAACTGTCCACATGATGTCATTTGAAATCCTGCGGTTATGCACAAGGCTCTGATTAATTTATTTTTAACTATCACATAGTACGTCTTTGGATGACTATATCACTATTTATATGCCTAGCCCCCTAATGATGAATATTTTGTTTCTGGTATAAACAATGCTTAAATGAGGGTATTATGGGTCTCCTTGTGCACATGCTTGAGTTTCTCTAGGGGACATTTCTAGGAGCGGAATTGCTGGGTCATAGAATGCTCACCTCTTCAGCCTCACTAGATTGTTCTCTAAGATGCTTCTTCCAATTTACACTCCTGCCGGGACAGCACGGAAGTTCCTGCTGCTCCCCATCCTCTGGGACATTTTGGCATTGTCACATCTAAAAATTTTTGCCAATTTGATAAGCACGATTTGAAACTCATGAATTGTTTATGTCTGGATAAATAAACAATTTATTTTCATTTTCTCAATTACTAAGTGGAACACGTAGTTGTGTATTTATTGCCTATTTAGGTTTCTCTTTTGTGAATTTCCAATTAATATCCGTTGCCTGCTTGCCTGTTGGGTTGGTGGCTCAGACTGAGGTACAGAATGGTTACTATATTCTGGATACTACTCCTTTATTAGTTACCTGTATTTATAAATGTTTTCCCAGGCTTTGGTTGGTTTCTTCTGTTGTACTGAAGTTTTGCAGTTTTAGTACAATTGCATAAATCTATGTTTTCCAGAGAGCTTTTGGGCACTTCTACAACCTCTCCTTTGCCAGGCGACCCGGGTCTGCGACTGCCCCCCACCGGGGCCCTGTGTTCAGAAAGGCCGTGTGCTCGTGTCCATGTCCTGCTGTCACCAGCTTTGCGATGGTTACTCATTTTGGAACGAGGGTCTTCATTTTCATTTCGCACTGGGCCCTGCAAATCATGTCACTAGTTCTGGTTTCCAGCCACGGGCCGTGACAGCACTCCTCTCCCAAAGGTGCAGCTCTTGCCCGAGAGCCATTTCCTGTTCCCATGAGGAAACAATAGCTTCCTGCTGTCCTGGCTGGGTGTGTGAGTGTGTGTGTGCGTGTGCGTGTGCGTGCGTGCGTGTGTGTGTGTGTGTGTG
>PVJL010016756.1:0-20050 GCA_004026885.1 Lyroderma lyra | reverse complement strand
CCCCCGAGACCCCCCGACCCCCAGGACAGCCCGACCCCCCAGGACAGCCCTGTCACGTATACGAGTTTGTCACCAGAACTGTAGCTGGCTGACTTTGCTTCTTTTGCCACGAGACTGACTTGGGCAGTTTAACTGAGTTTAACACTTTCAGTTCCTGGCTTCACAGGGACACGCCCAAACCTCTCTCCCCGTCCCCCGACCTGCTGTGCAAGGAACTGCCGGGTTAGTGTGATGCCCGAGTGCTGTCCCCACGTCCCTCCTGAGTCCCTCCTGCCCGCCTTGGTTCGGCCTGGTCGCCTCTGTCCCTGGCCGCAGCACCGCCCCCGGCTCCCCACCCTCCTGCTCACAAGCAGCTGCCACCCTCCTGCGGCCAGAAGCACAGTGTCATTACGCCACACACGCGTCTGCACATATCGATGGCACCTTATTGCCTGGGCATCGAGGCCCGTCCCCGCGCGTCCCCGAACACCCGCCACGACGCCTCTCCGCTCCCCCAGGGCCTGCCCCGCCGCCCGGCCACCGACGCGAGCCCGGCCTCAGCCCACATCACGCCGCTCCCAGCCGCCCGCGTCGGACGCGCTTCACCCCAACGTCTCGCATCGCTACGGCCGGGCTCCGGCGGCACGTCCCGGGCATCACTCACAGACCTGGAGCCGCTGTCTCCTGAACTGGCCCGCGGTGTCCCCAAGGACAGGAGTTGCGTGCGAGCTTCTCCCTCCCCCACCCCTCCTTCCTCCCTCTCTCTCTCTCCATTTCCAGCACCTGACACAGTGCCTTTCACCTGCTAGGTGCTTAGGAAATATTTACTAAGTGAATAAACAAGTGACGATCCAAAGATGATGAGTCAAAGGCATCACCGGGCTGGTGCACCGCACACGTGAACAGGTGACCAAGGGGCGTGTCCTTGTCCTCTGTTACTGGGGCAAAGTGTCACTGTTAAGGAATAGGGAAGTCATCTTTTGTGACTTAGCCTGCACATTGCACAACTTTTCCTGAAGCAACTGTAACTACTAGAGACTCAGGGATGTGTCTGTGCATTGGTCCTGCCCACCCTCCGTGTCCAAGAGCGGCCTCGGCCACCCAGAGAAATGAAGTCACAAGTAAAATGGAGAAATGAGACTCTGTACCCAGCCTGGTCATCGAGACCTCCACGAATAGGGAAAACTTAGAGCAGCCAACATTTTACGCCCGCTCGTAACTCACCTACCTGTGTGTAGCTCATTTATGAAGTCGGGTTATTTTGACTTGAAAGCCCAAATCCCGACCTTGAGTAAGTGCACGTAAATAAACAGGACTTCTCACCTGGGCTACCCACAGGAGAAGTGGAACGTGAAATCAGGACGGATTCTAGTATCCGAGATTGGAAATCCCAAGCTGAAGAGGCCCATTGATCTTCTGATCCCCTACAGCCCGCTCCTGGCCTAGCACTGAAAAAACTGGGATCGGGCCATGCCGCCCGGCGGGGCAGGGCTCTCCTCCTCCTCTGGTGCCTGTGACCCCACCACCAGGCGTCAGGAACGTGAGACTTGCAGTCAGATGCGGAAGTTCTCACTTCTCTGTCCCGTGCTCAGCCTGGCTGTCCCTAAGTCACCAGAACGGAGGTTTGACGTGAGCAATCTCCTCCAGTTCAGCAGAAAGAAGCACTGTGGATGGCGACACCTTCCAAAGTCACGGATCCTCCCACACAGGGTGGACCAAGAACCACTTGATTACTTCGGATGTTTTGCCTCGTCACGAATGTGCAGCTCGCAGCTGCTCGGGAAACTGCACGCCATCCTGCGTGCATCTGAGCATCCTCAGCCCCGGGAGCCCAGGCTTAAGCTCCAGAAGAAGCACACACCACTACTCCATCTTCAGATTTAAACTGGGAACTCACGAAGTGTTGGTCAAGTGTGGGCGGAAACTGCTGCTTTGGGAACTCACAGACACCCACTGAAGTACTCCCTGCTTTTCAGTGTGGAGACAGTGACCTTAAATGTATTCTCTACAAAAAGAAAAGTAGTGACTTGAATTACTACCCCATGTTCTAGAAGTCTCCAGGCAAAAATCAGTTGAAATGTGTGGGGAGCCAGGAGAGCCAAGTTGTTGACGATGGTTACATAAGCTGGGACGGCCCCAAGTTACGGTGGGATTCGAACGCCTGACCACAACGCGGAGAAACGAGCCTCGGTCACGGAGGAGACGAGTACGAGACGGTTTCTAAATGGGGTCGTGGTGTCTCTACAGTCCAGGCATGTGGCTCCTCTCCGGTCCAGCCCTGAATGAGATGGGATCACGGCACAAAACGTTTCTATTCTGAGGAATAACCGTTTTTGGAAATTCCAAAACTATCTGTTCATTTTCAATTTTTTTATTGGCTCATAAATGGGATACGAGGGATTGTTTAGAATTGTAAAGAAAGTTAGAGATAATCTAGACCAGTCCAATATTGTTACTTTAAAAATAACTCCCTCCACCCAATTGTACAGCTCGTTATGGAAGAGATAGTAAACGAAGAGAATGATCAAAATAAAAACAAATAACTTCTCCTCTCCCTACCAAGATATAGTCATCATGGGCATGTAACCGCATGTCCTTAACTTGAGTGTGTTTGTGTGTGTGCATGTGTGTGCATGTGTGTAGGAATCAGCACACACAGATATTAGTATATAATTAAGATTACATCATCTGTTTTTCACATCTTGATTTTTTTACTTCCTTTTGTATTATAATGATTTTATCATGTCCTTACAATGTTTTCACTCATTTAAATGGCAGCATTTCATTCCATTCCATTATAGGAATAAAACACTATTTAACCGTTTCCATATTGGTGGACACTTAACTTATTTCCTTTTACTATTATTAAAAACAAATTAAAACTAGGTACTGAAGTCGCTTCATCTTTATTTCCTTAGGTTTAATTCATAGAATTAAACTCATTTGTTAAAGTCTATGCGTATTTCATTTAATTGGCATTCCCAAGCTCTGTTTTAGGAATTATGAACTGGAGTCAAGAAGTCTGGAATATTCTGGAGATCACACTTGCAGAAGCGTGTCCTAAGGCCACGTTTCCTGATGTCCAGGGCGAGCCATCGTGCACGTGTTCTGGGATCCAGCAAGGGTGAAGGAAGCCACAAATTGTGTCAATCAACGCCTGCCGCATTGTCTCTCCCAGGTACAATACCTGCAGACGTGTCTACGTGTTCTCACACTGCGTGTGTGCGCGCATGTGCCCTAATAAAAATCATCCAACGACCTGGGTCCGACAGGCTTTCTCTGGGGCAAACTGCTATTCATCCTGACGCCTAAGCACCGTGTAGTTTCCGGCCATTAAAATTACCGAAGTAGGAAAATCCCCAGCTATCCGTGTTTTAGTTCTGGTAACTTCCACGTAGAGAACGGCGTGTGCAGCGGACACGGGCTTTGTTAGTTCGGGGGTGGAAGCTTGTGAGAGGACCAAGGCAGGGTAACGGCAAATTTCCGGTGCTGGCTGCACAGTGACAACATTAAAAAGCAATTTGCACATTTTGAGTGTAAACCAAGAAGCACAAGGCCTTGTTCTGAAATAAGAACTCTGGCCTAATGAAGAACAGAAGGTGATCGCTTCCTGGGATTATAACGAAACATCTCCCAATGTCTGGAAGATGCTTTCATCATTTGCAGTTACTGGGGTTCTCGCTGAGGAGAGGACAAGGACGAACAGGGTCCTAACTTGGCGCAGGTCCATCAACTTTGTGTGGCAAGTCCGCGGCCTTCTGACGGGTGTAAGAATAAACCAGTGGCAGAGTCTGTGATGGCAAGTGCCTCCCCCACCCCGCACCCACCTGCTGTCACGGGGAGTGGGGGGCTCTTCCTTGCTCTCAGGATGGGTGTCCCGGAGCCGTGCCCCCAATCTGGGCCAACTGAGGTCAGCCCCCAGTGAGGAGCTCCTACCCTGTGGCTGGTGCTCTTCCCGCCCCTCACTACCCTCCCATCGCCTCATGGCTGCCCAGCTGGCCACGGCCGACTGGGAAGGATGCAGAAATGCCGAAGTTGGGGGGAATGTTATTTCTAGATTAACTTTTGAACCTTTTGCACCCGAGGAAAGCTGTAATTACTGTCCTGTTGTTGCTATATCATGGGCGGTAGGTGAGATTCCGTGTGTTAGAGCAGATGGGCCCAGGGTGGGGTTCTGTTTCCGGCACTCGGTGGTCTTGGGCAAATTGCTTAGTGCCTCTGAGCCTCAGTTTCCCCATCTGTAAAGCGGGAACAGCAATAACACCCACTCACTGGGCAGTAAAGATAAAAGGAGAGACAGCAGGTAGCTTGTTTAGCACTCCGCAGGGCACTCAGTGGGCACCCAGGCGGTGCTATTATTAGCTGTTGGCATCGTCTTGTCTTCCCTTGGGAGAGCCCCTCTTTGATTTGCATTTTCCTCTTGTCTTGACTCCTAGGTGGTAAGCTTGTTTCCATTTCTTCAAAATGCTTCCCAGTCAATACGACATTATAGTGACTGTTTCCCCAGCACTACTCTTAATACGTTTTATTGAATGGATTCTCAACGTAGCCACCACATGTTCTGATTTGCTTTTAACATTATGGCTGAGTGTGCACTTTTTGCTCTTTTGACGTGTAAAAACAAAATTAAATTAGCTAGATTCCTGATAACTCTTTATGCCCGGAAGCACGAGCCTAATAATTTCTGAGAACCTTGTTATGATCCAACACAAGGCGAAATCCTTTTGTTTTATAGTTCATCTGCTGAGCTGGCATTTAGGAGCTATGTCACGAAAAGTAACGTGGGGATTTCCACGTAAGCATAGGCGACAGAGGAAAAGCGACAGGGGGATCGGGGCAGAATAAAACGAAAGGTCTGAGCCGTAAAAGCCGCAGGAACCGGAGCACCACGAGGCGATCAGACAAGACGCTCAGAGCTGGCTTTGCAGCGCGGAAGTAAAGGCTGCGGCTGTTTGTGACAGACACGGAACGTGAGACGGCGAGGTGGGGACAGAGGCGCACCGCGGAGGGCCCTACGCCAGTTAAGGAGTGTTTTTTAAATCTGATGCAAGTCTCCTCTCCAAGTTCTCAGGTCTAAAAAACATAATTAGAACAAAAGAGGCGTTAAGCCTATGGCGATGGACTGTGCAGTACAACCGAGGGAGGTTCATCCTTGACGGACATGTGAGGTCAGGTCTGATCCCAGCAAAGCAGAGGATTCTGGGTTGTCACCGAAAACGGAAGCTCACCCTCCAGTGGCATTTTGAGAAAATTGCAGGCACACGACCCTTCCTGTAAAGATGGTTAAAGGGGGCGTGACCGGCAAACGCAGCCCGCCGCAGGCGCCAGTACCCCATTCTGTCCAGGCGGAACGGGGGTGCTCCCGACTTCTCTAGATGTGACTCCTGAGTGCACCAAATGGGGATCGCTGCACTGAGGGATTTTCTCATAATGTCTGCTAGAATGGAGTGGATCCTGGTCATCTCTATTTTTATTGATTTAAAAAAGCTACAACGACAACCAACTTTTCATTCAAATCAACACGGCCTCACATTTTGGGGTGTTCGTGGTATGAGGTCCAAAGAAGGTTCAGCAGAGCACCTAGAGGAAAATGAACTCCTGAGAAAATTAAGACCACGCAGACCTCCGCCTTCTGGGTCTACAACAAGGGGGGAGTAACCATGTGTAGCGTTGAATTGTATTGGCTTTAGTTCTGGCTTCTTTTATTCCAATGTTGACATCGTTTGCAGCTGGCAAAGTAGCATGGGAACGTTCAAACCGAACGTTAATCCAATTTCGTGCTAGAATATTCTGGCCAGAGCTTCCAGTACTCCACAGAAGTCAGGAAGGGAAAACAGTCGTGAATATTTAACACTTCCAAAATTCTCATTTAAACATATGCGGTGCAAGTGACCAGAAGGAAAACAGAGCTCGCAGGAATAACAGCTAGGACTTCAAAATGGTTCCATTTGTTTTCATTCTGTTTTCTTTTTGTTTTGTTTGTTTGTTTGTTTGTTTGTTTGGTAAAAGTGGTCTTCCCTTTCATTGTGGTGCAAACCCAAGCTCAGTCTAAGAGGTAAATACGATATGGGATTATATAATAGATGGGCCAAAGAAAGTAACATTTTCAATTAATTGTGGCCAAAGTCTTCTTCAAGTGGGTTTTTTGTTTGTTTGTTTGATCAGAAGATGGGTAAAAGCTGAATTCATTTGCTGCCTTGGGAAATGTTTCTCCTATTTCCTACAGGTCACTTGGACACCTCTCCTTGGGACCGTACCCAGCAGTTACATGAGGGACAAGCTATAGATAGAGAACACTGAAGGTCAATTTCAAAAGCAGTTTGTGTAAGAGAATGCTAAAATTAATACATCCAACTGATAAATTTACTACCACAGAAGAAATCACCGCGTCATTTGGGAACCTGTGGGACCAGTACTGGAGAGTAACTGCCACAGTTTCAATGATGATGGCATTACTAGTGACAACGACTAAGTTTTGTGTCCCATTTGATAGTTCATAAATAACGTTCACGTACATTATCATTGTCACAGCAGGCTTCAGTTGATGGCGGGTTTTAAAGGAAAGGGACCTCAGAAACCACAGGACTGTAAATCTTTTCAGAGTTTTGGGTGGAATCAAGATGGTAACCTTTGATTTAAGGATGAACTGTGTAACATCCACATCCACAAAAAATTATAGCTTTTCTGCACAGCCATGAACAAAATGGTATAATTTTATGTTAAATTATTATTAAATAAATCGTATCTTCTTGATTTGGCAAGATTTGCAAGTTTTGAAGTGGCTATTACTGACTGAGGAAGATTTATAACTAGAGGGAGCTCAACATCGTTCTAAAGTACTTTTCATACGTGAAGAACGTTGCATTTCATTATTCACAAGTGTCCCCGAGCAATGCCATGCTGTCCAGCAACCTGACGGAAAACAGGCTGGACGTCCAGCAACCTGACGGAAAACAGAAGAGCTCCGGACAGAGTCCATGTCTTGCCCAAGCTCCTCGGTGCTCTTCTGAATCCGTTGAGCAGCCCTCTGATGGACTGATAGATATGCACACCTCATGAACAAACTATGCAAAGGCCTCCTGACTATAAGAAACAGAGTTTTCTGGAAGTATTCATAAGTTCTAGCCATCATAATGGCAGAGGGTGAGCCTCAGGTTTATTCTGTTGAAAAGGTAGCAGTCACAGTAAATAGCACTCCATGCTCCATAAGCTGACTGAAACAACAGCTTCTTGGACCATGCAGATATTTTTGGTCTCATTCTACAATAGGGGTCATCGGTCCCAAGTAGCACCTGTGTCCAGGTTGTCACAGCGATCTGTGTTCTGTTCATGAGAAGGGAATATTTTCGGAACTTTAGTTAGATGAGGAAGCCTGGGGATTTCAACACGAATATGGTATATTGGTGGCTCCTCGCCTTTGGACCTCTTGAAATCCAGTAAAAGACGTGGTGGTGGGCTAGTCGGGCTGCAGAACAGCCTGTCAGGGCAGGACGACGTTGTGTGTCAGGTGTGGACAACTGTCATAAGTAGACCACGCTCGCTTCAAAATGGAATCGTTTCCAGTTACACGATTGGTGAGTGCACCCCCCCCAGCACAGATGGCATAAAAATGCTTAGTGATTCTTTTTTCAGACTTCATGGCATGCTGTGGGAAGATATGGCTGAAATAAATACATTTTATTTTGCTTTGTAACATTTTTTCCATATGATTTAATTATAGGGAGAAGGGCCCACAGAGAGCGTCGCTATTAAGTGGGATCCATTATATGCTTAAGAGCAAATTCAGATCTTCGTTGAGCACGCTTTTTGAAAATAAATTGTGCACGCCATGTAAATAATATGACATTTGGTTGCAGTCAATTTGGTTTATGCATTTCGCCCAAAGGAACAGGTGATGCAAAGTTTAATTTGCCCCTCATCTACGTGTTCCTAATAACTTGGCACAGTAAGCAGTTCCTGGGATATCAATACCCCAATTAACAAACTAATACTTTCACTGCTGCTGAAATAAAGACCCGATTCTCGTCTACACTTTTTTGCATTGTAGTTGTTGCACCGGGCGAATGGAGCCGACAAGAGAGTTGGAGAAGACAGCAGGGAGAGAAAGCAAGTCAGGGGCCTTCCGGCAGACAGACAGGAAGTGAGCACAGGCCTGTTTCCCAGTGTCGGGTGAGGGTGTGTGCTGCCCAACACCCACTCCAAACCAGCACCCGCTCTAACCTAGCACCCGCTCCAACCCAGCACCCGCTCTAACCTAACACCCGCTCCAACCCAGCACCCACTCCAACCCAGCACCCGCTCTAACCTAACATCCGCTCCAACCCAGCACCCGCTCCAAACCAACACCCATTCCAACCCAACACCTGCTCCAACCCAACACCTGCTCCAACCCAACACCTGCTCCAACCCAACACCTATTCCAAATCAACACCCACTCCAAAACAACACCCGCTCCAACCTAGCACCCACTCCAAACCAACACGCATTCCAACCCAACACCCGCTCCAACCCAACACCCACTCCAAACCACCACCCATTCTAAACCAACACCCACTCCAACCCAACACCTACTCCAACCCCCAACCCAACACCCACTCCAAACCACGACCCGCTCCAACCTAACACCCACTCCAACCCAACTTCAACTCAACACCTGATCCAACCCAACACTCACTCTGACCCAACTTCAATCCAACATCTGCTCCAACCCAACATCTGCTCCAACCCAACACCCGCTCCAACCCAACACCCGCTCCAACCCAACACCCGCTCCTACCCAACACCCGCTCCTACCCAACACCCGCTCCAACCCACTGTGGCCAAGCGATTCTTCGGCTTCTGTGTTACCGAAACCACGTATCATTCCAGGTCAGTCTTGTATTTGCATGGGACTAAGGGAGCTCACTGGCAAAAACCGTATTACATGGAATGATAGTTTTCAATGATTCTGTATTCAGAACAGTTGGTTAGAAAGCAGCCAAGGCACTGCCGGGGCAGTGATGTCTTTCCTTCACCCACTTGCTCCCCGTTCTCAGGTCCCCTGTCCTGACCGGGCTTCCCTGACCACTTGCCTGGACTGAGACAGCCATCTGGAAGGTTCTCTCCTTCCTGTTTCCCCACCCACCCCCACTCTCTCCCTCCCGGGGGGCTAGTGGGCAAGCGATGAAGAAGGCTTGCACTTGAACTCCCTCTTCCATCGCCCCAGCCAGGAGCAGCGGCCTCTCTCCTCTGGGTGCCCTGCTCTGTGCCTGCCCCGTTACAGCATTAATCAGGAAGATGGAGGTTTCCGGTACATTTACCCATCCCCCCACCCCCACCCCCCGCTGTCCCTTGTGGGTAGTGTGCCCCCAGCTCCTCTGGACAACAGTAAAGATGGGGTGGGTGATCAGCGAATGAAGTCACTCCCTGTCAGCTGTTCTGCCTTGAATTCTGGTGTGAAACCACCTTGGCGTTCATGGGATTCCCATCAAGCTGCTGTCCTATGGCCTCTTCAAGGCCACCGTGCGCTCTGCCCCACAGCTCCGGTCCCTGTTTGCACTCTGGGTCTACTAAGTTTGGCTGTTTTCTCAGTAAGAGGCCACATCCTTCCTGTTTTTGTGCCTTTGTGTGCTGTTCCTCAGCCTAGAATTCATTTAACGTCCGTCTCAGAAAACCGTAAGCCCTTCGCAGGGCTCTCCTTCATCTGACCTTTTTCAGACTCCCATCTGGCATCTATCCCGCCACACTCTCCTGCATTTTATCTGTAGCCCTGTAGCCCTTGTCACACACATTGGCCCCTGGGAACAGAAACTGGCTCTTTTCACTTGTTTTTGATTCTCATCGACCCTGGCATAAATGCAAGGCACTTAGGAGATGCGTAATATGTGCTTTTGGCAGCAAACTTCTGCTCAGACCACAATAGTAAGCCCTCATCTAGTACTTTGCAGCATTTGTCCGTCCGTCTGGCCATCCATCCGTCCATCCGAGCTTGCATTATCTTGTCAAATGACCATAGCTGCTCTCGAAGAATAGGGTCAACATCTACGGTCAGCACTATGGGCCTGAGAACGACTCAGGGACTTGTCTAAGGCTACTCGACTAACGTGATGGCTGAGGTTAAGTCTAGCTTTGTGTCTCTAAGTTGGGAATCCTACATGGTTCAGCAGGGTTTTAAAATCCAGTGCGACTGGGGCCCTTTCTTGAGTCTGAGGTCCAAAACCCATGCACCAGGGGATGAAGGTGGAACAGATTTGAGTACTGCAGGAGGGGTTAACCGGATAGTTGTGCAATCTGGCTCCCAGGATCCCAGGATGAAGGGTTCCAAGAGATGTGTCGGGTAGCCTGGCCTTTTCTCCCGGTAACCCACACAAGGGATGAGCACGAGGGCTCCCTGCCATCAACTGGATGTGGGGGCTGGACCCGGAGTCACGGCGGGCCTTGTCCAGAACCAGGAGAGAACCCCCACCTGGGCACGGTGGGTCCTAGGTCCCCAGTTAGGGCCTTTGCGTGCTAACCAGAGCGTGGGGAGGGGCGAGCTGGCCGCACGGGCTCATTTTGAAGCTCCTCTCTTGTTGGATGGAGCAGAGGGGAGAAGATTGGCAGAGACCCGGGGGAAGCTGCCGAGACCCTGTCATGCGCACAGGTGACTCGGGAGCTGAGGAGGATGAGGGCTGTTGAAGAACATGTGAGCATAGAAACAAATACTATTTCGTCTGTTGTTGTGACCCAGTTTTTACCTCCCAATGACTCTCCCCCAAATTAGCCTTAGAATTTTCAAAAGTAAATATTTTGTCTTTTTTTTTTTTGGCAGACTTTTCTTTTTTAATGTGAAACTTTATAGAATTTTATAATTATGCATGAGAACAGAAAACTAAGAACTAAAAAAAAACTGAAATAATATCTATTTAGGCAATTTCTGCTTATCTGAGACTGTTCTTTGATTCATGACAACATAAAAAATAAATCACAAACACCTACTTACCTCTAAAACATAAAGCTCACAGATTTAAAATAATAATCCACATCTATAAATTGTTTCCTTCTGAAAATTCATCTTTGCAATTATTTGTTTACCTTTGTATTGTGCTAAAGAAGTTATTGCTCATGCCAAAAGAAATTTAGGCTTAACGCCTGAATCTATTTTGGTTTAAACTCTCTTACAGATTTCAGTATTTACTGTGCTACTAAAAACTTTTTTAAACTACTCATAGGCAATTTCTGAATTTATGAAATTCAATTATAAAGTTAGATGCACATATAAAGTGACATCTGGCACCCCACGTGGGAGGCTGGGCATCTTCGAAGATCACCACCGGCCCAGGCCACGCTCTCCTGGGCCCACTGGGGGGACGAGCCACCGCAGCTGGCTGGCCACTGATGGTGTTTCCTTCCGGCCAAGTCCCTGCCTCAGAGGTTCCAGAGGACCCCAGATCCAACGCTGCTCCCTCATCAGCGGGGCCCGGGCCTGTGGGACACATGCCCTGCAACAGGCGTCGCCAAGTCAGTGCCACTCGAAGGGTCCAGCCTGATTTAAAATCCATGTAAATCCACTTGAGAAGATACTGCCACTGTGGCTAAACCCAACAGTTTTAGTAAATGTCTCTGATTTTGGTCCCTTTCTAAAACCTTACCAAGCAGCCCCCGTGTTTAGACATCCGTGCCGCTCCCAGGAATTGCTGTCGGGCGCTGTGGAGTACAAGGGTTAACCCACGGGGCCACAGAACAAAGTCAGCCCAGCCTGCGTGACAGAGGACACCCGCAGGGAGAACCCAACATTCGGAGGAAGATTTAGGCCTTGACAAGCAAGCTCTTAGACTTCCGGAAGGTCGGATGCCTCAAGGCCAGTATCTACCAAAAGGAAACATGCACTTTCTATTCTTAAGAATGTGTTTTTCAGATGTAGTCACACAAATGCACCAAATACAGGCACACACAAAATACAGGTTACAACGTTGCTGTTAACAGCAAGATTCTCGAAATAACCTTAATGGCCATCAGAAAATCAGTAGTTATACTCATGTATACATGTCTTTGAGTAAATGAGTAGATGTGAATGCCCTGATATGACACGCAATGTCCTGCAAGGCATTGCATTAAACGGGGAAAACAGAAACAAAAACAACCAAGAAGAAACAGTACAACTCTTTCTTTCTGACAACGAACACGCTGACTAAGGCTTTTTATCAGGAAGAAGGCTAACACGGCACGTCTGGGGAGCAGCCTCACTGGCGAGGCGTTAAATGCAAGAGCAATGACCACGAACGTACGGTCGGTCAAGGAAGGACCCGATGCTGGAGGACCCAGAACTCCAGGCTCTGAGATTTCACAAGATGCAGAAGGTCACAGGGGCCAAGTTCAGGGAGGGCCGGTCCTCAGGAGCAGGTCCGAGGATGGGCTTCCCCACAGGTTAGCATCCTGCACCCGCCTCTTCCTCGCCGGAACCCCGGGCGCACGAGAAATCAGGGCTTGAGTCGCCTCATCGCCGCAGGAGACGCTTAGGCGCAAATCAACCCGATTTAGAGCGAGCCCAGCCGAGTTCCCCAAAATGCTTGGCAGACCGCCGAGGGGGGGAGGGCTGGGGTGTGCTGGGAGCGCCCCCACCAAGAGCGGGCCTGCCCCCTTCGGCACACTGAGGGGGGAATGGAGCTGAGTGCACATCTTCTTCTCAGCAAGTTTCAGGTTCAGTAATTCTGAATTGGGGTTGGGAAATTGGAAAGCAAATTGAGTCGTGGGGGCAACAGTAAGTGCTTAACTTAATTACAGAAACGCCTCACTCCCCCGTCGTGATGTCAATACCGTGCACGCTGCAATTCTCAAGCTCTTGTACAACAGCGACTGTGTCCAAGTTTGGGACAGAAGTTATGCCACTTATTAATGCACCGGTGTGTTTTAGTGAGTACAATACACGGAAGGGGAAAAAGTAATCATTCACCTACAGGTCACACGTCCATTACTTTAAGTCTTGGTGACTGTGGAAGCTCTGCATGAAAATAATACAAACACCTTCGAATCAACTCTGGGGTAAATTAAACATCCTGGGGATTAAACACACTTGACAAGAATCTTGAGGGGCAGGAAGGATGCTGAATCACAACAATTATTTAGTCTGTGGGGACAGCTTTGAAGTAGATGGATTTTTGCTACTTAGGGGGATATTTTCACTATCGTGTCCTGATCATTAAAATGACCGTCGAATCTTTACTAACTTTCCCGGAAGCATGAACTCTGTGAAAATGAAGAAATCGCATCCATCCGCGGAGTCCACAACATACAGAAGTGGACAAGGATTTCGCACCTTGGATCTGCTAGAGGACAGACAACGCCGAGCCATGTCCTTTGGTTTGGTTCTCTGAACCTATTAATAATAATGGTTCTTAGACACATAGCAACAGCTCATTGAAATGGAAAATAACTAAAGCCGTGGACACGGTGAGGCCACAGCCTGCAGGAGAAAGACAGGCTCTCCGGGAAGAGGGCTGAGCATGGGGGTTTGGGGGTTTGGGAGATTGGGGGCTCAGGGGGTTGGGGAGGAAGGTGGAGGAAGTCTCAGTAATGGACATAACAAAGACGGGGCCACCAGAGGGAAAGGACAAGTGGCCAACAGGGTCACGGAAACTCCAGGAATGTCGGCTCTGTAACTCACATAGGTTCTGAGAAAACAATCTGTCCGAGGCGTCCCTTCCGGATACCACTCCTGCAGTGGCCAGAGCAGAGTCTAGACCGGGCAAGTCATTTGATGAAGGCCACGCACAGCCTTGTGGGAGGCAGTAAGAGAGCACATGCAGATACTCCGCAGCGTGGTCGCTGGGTCGAATACTGCACACGGCAGCTGGGGGACCGACAAGGGGTGCAGGGCCAGGACGCAAACCCGTGACCATCCAGTGCTCTCCACTTGACGGTCAACACCGGCTCTTCGTTTGCTTGTTTGTTTTTTAAATATTGTGTGGACACAGTTACGATAAGGGTAGGATTTCCTGTGTTTTAGCTGAGAGTAATAACGACATTTAAAAACCCTTCCAAAGGTCAGCGGATGCAGCAGCTAAACCCTTTTAGAATACTGTGTCCCACGACCCTCCCCGCAACCACAGGCCGTGACGAAACACATCCAGGGAGGTGAACTGAGTAGCCCGCGGTCACAGCGCTGGCAAGGAGATCACCTGTGTGGGGACCTGCTCTCCATCACTTCGAAGTCCACGCCCTTGCACTCACGGTAGCGTACTGTCCGCGGAGTGTCCCGCCCCTGAGCCACGTGGGGACAGTCCCGTCCGGGGCGATGCCAGTGCTCCTTCTCAGGTCGACCCTCCACGTACCCTGGTGGCACCATGAGCCACGGCACCCCTCTGCTGTGACTACAAAACGGGTTTTGCAAAGCAAAGGGGCCTGTTGCCTTAGTTCGAGGATGGCACTTAAGTCCCGCTCCTGCAGCTTTCGGCACCACAGGCCTGGACCTGCAGGCCCACTGAGGTTTGCAACACGACTTGCGAACATGTCATTCAAAATCGCGTACGAAGTCATCTCCAGACTGACGCGGCGCAGACCGATGAGACGCAGGGTTAGAGTTGACCATTTGCTCTTCTCATTCCAAAAATAATTTCAAACACAAACGGAAAGCCCCGTCATTGCCACGCGTTTACTTGCGCACAACCGCCGGGTCCCCTCCGGCACATCCGACCGCAGCTTCTCCCCCAGCTTCTCCCCCAGCTTCTCCCCCCAGGCTGCACCGCTCCTGGCCACGTGCGTAAAGACGGGATCTTTGATCTTTAAGGGTTCGCCAGCTCAGAGAGCTCATTCTCGGGCCTATGACACAAGGAACGATGGTGACAGGAGTCCAGTGTGCCGTTCAACCGGGCGTGCACCCCAGGCCGCTAGAACCGTCTCTCCCTCCCCTCCCCGTGACGCTCCCGCGGCCACTCTCCACGCAAGCCAACCTCCGCGTCCTCAGCTCCAAGGGGAAGGCACGAGGCCGCGCCCCGCAGGGACAGGCCCTAACGCAGGTGGAGCCGCCTTCCACCGAGGCAGCAAACCACGGCCCGGGGCCAAGCCAGAGACACTAAGTGGCCCAAACCCCGGGGAAGGGGACGTAAGGAGTGGGTGACTCCCCGAGCCGGCCCCGGCGGATCCTCTAATTCGCTGGTGGCGTAGTAAGGGGACAACGAGCCGGTCTCCTTCCCTCTGCTGAGACGTGGCGATTTCTGCCCTCCACGCACGGGCGAGCTGTCCTCCTCTTCCGCTGGAGAAAGCACGCGGCCATCAGCGGGACACGTGCGCTGGCCCTCGGCGCTGTGCCAAGTCCTGGGGCTGCGACAGCGAGTCAGGCCACCTCCCCGCGGGCCAGAGCGGGGACCGGGGCTCAGGTAGTGAGCCGTGACGTCGAGGTGACACGAGAGGAGCGGAGGTGGGGTGAGCAAGCACCCCAGGGAAGGGGTGTGCATTCCTACCCGGACGGTAGGTCCAGGGCGGCCTGGGGGACGTTGCTGGGTGTGGGGCAGGGAAGCACAGCGTCACCAAAGGCCCAGAGGCACGCGACGTCACCATGTGACAGGGGTGGACAACCCTGTGTGACCAGCTAGCAGGTTTGGGACTTCTCTCACAGGCAGTCACTGCTAATCGCAAGTGGGGAAGGAAAGATGACCCCCGTAATCATGTGGAGGCAAGAGGGTGCTCCGGGCTCCCCGCGCCCCCCCCCCCGAGGTCCGGGCCCTAATTCCGGGACCCTCCCAATGTGTACAGTAGCCGGCAAAGGAACGCTGCGGGGGGCCTCACAGGAGGAACCCTGAGCTGGGGCCATGTCCCGGCCAAGCCGGGTGGATCTCCTGCAATCACGATGGTCCTGCAAGAGGAGCGTTAGGGATGCCACAGGAAGCGACGTCAGGGAGACGCCGTGTCACCGGCTTTGAAGGTGGACAGAGGGGTCACGCACCAAGAAATGGGAGCTGGGACGGGGAGGGGCTATCTTCTCCGGGAGCACCCCGAAAGGAGCACAGCTCGGCCCAAACCCTGATGTCACCCGAGGAGGCCTGTGCCTCACCGCTGAACCCCGGAGCTGCAAGGCCCGAAAAAGCTGGTGCAGCTCAAGGCCACCAACGTTGTCGGTTTGTCACCGCAGCAGCAGATGGTGTGGAGGAGGGCTGGAGGAGACAGTCCCTGCATGCAGGAGGGTAGTGGCGATGGACGGGGAGGGACGCGCCGCCTCGGAGGGCAGTGAGGAGACGGCATGGCCGGGGTCTGCGGCGGGTGGACGAGGCGCGGCGGGGCAGGGTGATAGGGAGAGGGCAGGGGTGCCCAGGTCCGCCCGGAGGAGCAGGGCTGGGGGACGACGAGACAGGCTAAGTCCGGCGTGTGCCTTGGAGACTTCTGGGGAGGGAGGCGGTGTGACACGTGTATCTGTGGTTTAGGGGAAAGTGCGAAACCGAAGGTGTCACGAACCTGGAGGTGAGGGCGACCCCAGAAGAGTGGCTGAGGGCTCCGAGGACGCACGGCGGTGGGAGCCCCGCGGCGAAGGGGAGGGAACGGGGCAGCTCACACACGCAGGTCACGGACCGAGGAGCGGGGGTCCCACACGAGAGGCCCCGGGGAGGATGCTCAGCCCGGCTCCAGGGCTCAAGCACGCGGCCCTGACGGGGGCAGGAGGTGACGTGAGCCCTAGAGGATGCGCCCCAAGAACAGAGGGGGACGGGCAGTCCAGAGAGGGTCCCCGACAAGGAAGGGACGGGGACACAGCAGGAGAGGAGCTGTGAGAACCGGGGACAGGCTCCCACGGCCAGAAAGTGGAAGGGGGGGGGGCGAGCTCAGCCACCAAGGCCATGGGAAGGCCGTCCTCTGGGAGGCGGGGCGGGGCAGAGGGGACACCCGAAAGGACCTTTCGGGATTGGGCATGGGAGAGGCAGGCGAGTGGACCCGCAGTGACACTGAAAATGACTTTTTGAAGGCGCAGACCGGAGCTGTTTTCATGAACGTCCTGGTGTCTAACGCTGAAGGCGGCTGGTCGGTAGGTTTTCCCGTTGGGTGGGGACATCAAAGCCAGCCCCTCCCTGAGCCGGGGCTGCCTGGGGCCCCTCACGGCTCCTCACGCAGCAGGCCGGGCCCCTCGGCCCGCCGTGCCCTTCGCCGGCCACCCTCCTGTGTCACAGGTCACTCCTTCTTCGGAGGACAGTGCCCTCCCCCTCCCCCCCACACACACACACCAGAAAGTGCATCCTGATTCCTCGAGCTGGAATTGCCCACCACCCTCACCCGGACCCCTCCTTGGTCCCCACCGTCAGTACAGTCGGTGATGTAAGTCGTGCCTTCTGTCACCGGCCGAGTCCATCACTGAACAGCACAGTGCACGACTCAGGGCGAAGGAAGTAGAAGCCCCCTTGGAAGGAGGGCCCGGGGAGGGTCTTCCATGCCACTTTAGAAACTCACTGAAGTTTCCAAGTGAGGAAGTCACAGTAGGAACGCCGTGTCCCCACCAGGTGATTTGGGAAAGGTTTGCGGAGCAGAGGTGAGGGGAAGAGCAGTGAAGCAGGAGTGTTGTACGAGGCAGGAGGGTAATCCCAGCGCCCAGGGCTGAGGCCTGGGCAGGCTCAGTGAGGGTACGTAAACACGGCATCAACATGAGTATATGCCATGCTTCTTCACAGTATCTGTGTAACCTACGCTAACTGCCCCTGGGGCAACAGTGACATCCAGTGTCCCAAAGATGGGGCTGTGGGCATGGTTACGGAAGCGGTAGGTGTGGCACGTGGCACGTGGCTGACCAGCGGGCACAGACTGTGTCCACAGGGGACGTGTGGTTACAGCTGTGGCTGCAGACGACACAGGGTTTCAGATAAATGACAACGAATGTGTTAGCTTACGCGTGTCCTACACATGGCATGGCGTACCCGTATGCTACAAGGTGTCCTCGTTGTGCAGCTGAAACCCAGATGGACTGGACATCCTGTATTGTTAGTTGCTGATCCAACCAGGCCGGCCTGCACAGGAGCCGGCGTGGTGAGTTGTGGCCCGTCGGTGAGGCTTGTTAATTGCTTTGCTTCCTGTACAGGTTCGTGTTCCTTCTGCCTGCTGCCGTGCGGAAGGTGTGAGGACCGCCCCCCCCCCCCCAAGTCCTCCTTACACGGTGCTGCGTGCCACGGACGAGGAGGGGTCCATGACCTTCCGAGACGGACTGTCAGAGCCCTCCCTGAGCTGTCAGAAGGCTCTCTTTAATCTTTAACCTCGATGTCGAGGTGGCTGACCTTTTCCTCGTCACCCCTGCGGTGGCACTGGGGGACAAATGACCCCAGAGTGCGAACAAGCGCTATTTATAACGTGACGCTGTGTTGAGCGTGTTCTCTCGCTGACCTTTCCGCTGGGCCGAGTGACCTTGGGCTCCTGTGGCTTCGCCTGTGCGGGGCGGTTGTTGAGTGCACCATCCCCCACGGATCACTGACGCTGGGGTCCCCGAGCCAAGGCTGAAGCACTGGCTCTCCCCACGTCCCCTGAGTCCCGGGACGTCCCTGCTGGGGAGGGGAGACGTGAACATCGCTCCTTCCTCGGGCCCCTGCAACCGCCCACCGGGGCAAACCTCTGCGCTTCTGGCGCCGAGAGCCCGGCCTCTCCCGGCTCCTGGCGGGCATGGGGAGTCCTTTCTTCCTTCTTTGCACACTGTGCCGGCCCTCTGGAGCCTGGTGCTGCCGCTGAAAGCCTTCCGGCTGCAGGAGGAATGACCCCATCCATGCTGCCCACACTCAGCAGCGGGCGTGCTGTGTCACGAAATGATCGGCCATCCTCCCTATCGTACTCAGCGTTCACTTGTGAAAACCTCCTCATCTTCCCGCCACACTGAATCCAGCCGGTTTTCTTTCTTTTTTCTTTCGTTATCAACAGGATTATTACTGCTCAAGACCACCGTTTGCATGGTCCTTGTTGATTGCCATGCTAGTTAACTGTGCTGTCCCTCCAGTTTGCCTGTATCAAGGGATGCTTCCAATGACACCCGTGCCAAGTGACATGGGCTCTAAGTGATGTAAACACTTCCCCTTTCAGAAACTCCAAGGATTCACATGGTTACACTGGAAACAATGGCACGATGAATTGTATTTGTATCTTAAACTATATTACCTCAAAGTGCATGCTGGGTACATTGGACAACAGCCCTGAAAGTAGCGTTTTAATTAAAATACATGTAAAGTATAAATGTCCCAACTGAATTATTTTCAGATTCAGGTGGGTGAATGACACAAGTGCCCTGAAAATGCACAGGTGGGGACCCCAGGTGTCGTGTCCCCCATTTCCGCGGCACAGCACTGTGCCTGCCTCTCAGGTAGGAGAGGCAAAGCTATCGGCGTCACCTACGTGGTCCTAAAGGACAAAATCCCCCACTACCCGTGCGTGCATAAAGGATAAGATTCATTCTGAAGGTTAAAAAAGAAAATCAACCTTTTCTCATAATAGAAAGTTTCTACCCAACATTAAATACAAACAGAAATGATTCTATACGGACATTTGTCCACACATTTTGCAAGTTGTTTCCATTTCCCTCTATTGACCTCCAACGAGCTCCCCAGACTGGGGCTCTGCCCTGAAGCTCCAGGCACAGCCCTGCTGAGCCCCTTCCCCCGGGGGCTCGCCACCGTCACCCCATCGCCCTGCCTGTGGGTGGCGGGAAAGCGGTGGGACATGCCGTCATCAAGTTTGAGCTTTTGGCCTTGAACCGAAAGTCTCGGGGGTCGCCGCCTGCACTGCAAGACACGGGCACGATTTCCCACCGTCACGGGGCCGGGGTCGGTTAGCAATGGCTCCCGGCCCCTTGGGCTGGCTGGAAGCTGCGGGCAGATGGGTGTGGGTATCGGTTCTCTCTGGTCAGTATGCACCCCTACGGGGCTCTGGGCAGGGGTAGAATGTGTATCCAGTGGAAGTTAGGGAGGCCAGTTCCAGACCAGAACCACGGAGCCCGTCCTCCCCACAGCTAGGGCCCAGGTCCTTCCTGAGTCCTAGCCCTCGTTCCTGTCCCGTGAGGGTTGAAGGGACCAAAGCCGTGCCGCCCCGAAGCTGCCCTTTATGGGGACACTGATTTGAAGCTGGTCACTGAGAAACAAAAGACTCAGAAAGAACCTCTGACCCTCCG
>PVJL010016755.1:0-20101 GCA_004026885.1 Lyroderma lyra | reverse complement strand
AACTTGCTCACAAGTGGAATATGCCTTTTTTGATGGGGGAGGGCAGGAATAAAGTCTTACTGGATAATACGTATGTCCTTTAATTAAGATATTGTGCATGGCTGCCTTGGCTCCACAATTTCAGCAGCCGTAACAGAGACTAGATGTATATTGGAAAACTTAAAATATTTATTATGGGGAACTTTAAAGAAATTTTTGCTCTCCTCTGCAATGGAGACAACTTACTTAATACTTTTCAAAAGAAGTAAAATATAATCCTAAGAGTGTTTTAAAATTCAATTTTACAGAAACATATGATATAAAGATAAGTATACTCCAGAAGCAAGGCAACAGACTAGGGAAAAATTAAAGAGTTCATGACAATGTTTCAAGGATCTGGAAGGAATTAGTGGCAACAAAGTGGAAAGTAGAGAATCGATGTGAAAACTATTTTAGCAATAAAACTGCATATCACATAAATAATAGCATGGAGAGAAATCATCAAAGTTCATTGAGTTCTGGAGTCTAGGTTACTGAGAAGCTAACTTATGGTAGACAAGGTAGAGAACCCAGAATAGTATCTATGGAGGGAAAAGCATGTAATCAATATGTTCGATTGGAAATTTCAGCAGGAAATTATTGTGTACACATCCAATGAACTTCCACTTGAGCTGAAAAAGAAAAACCAGAAAAAGAAATGAAGAAACAGTAGTTTACTTTGATGCATTAATTATAACTCTGAGTTGCTAAGAAAGAATTATAGAGAAATTGGGCTGAAGGTAGAAAATAAGACTAAATTTAAGAATGAGGGGAAAAAAGAAATTTGAGATATACACATACATTTATCTCTGACTCTTTAATTTAAGATCTGAATAATGGGTCACTTATTCCTCAACATGTTTCTAGGAGGGGATGTACCTCACACTAGGGAGGGCATAAATTGCTAAATCACAAATCAATACAAAACATGTTGCTATCAAGATATACAATGTTGTTAAAAAATATGCAAAGGATTTTTCATCTTAGACCTAAATGAATTGGTGACTTTTCTGGACAGAAGCAACAGAACATACTATATCTCAGCATAGCACAGAAATAGAAAGAAGGTGGAGCACTGAAAAAAATAGCCAGTAGACATTTTGCAGAGCATATTGAAGAGAGAAGTTGTGCCTAGAAATTCATAATATAAAAAAAAAGAGCGACCATCTTTTTCAGATAGAATAAGGGCCTACCAATCTATTCCATTGTGACCTGAATGGCACAAGAATAATCTGGGACACAAATAAGTGAAATCTGAAAGAAATGGAAACTGACACAGAAAAACAATACTTAACAAAAATATCCCACTTTAACAACTCTGATAATGTTCTTTAGAGTCATTAAAGAAAATGGACTATAACTTTATAGCAGAAGCTGTATAGTATTAGTAATTTGTTAAATGTACTTACAATCAATTCTAGAATTACATTTGTGTGTTTCTCATTTGTTGGTGTGGATTAAGTTGATGATAAGCTTTTAGTTACCTAATATAGCTATAATTAAAGAAAATCTTCAGTCAGTAAAATATATCTAATGGGAATGTATCTAAACTGACAAATTTGGTGAAGACTATAATGTTGAAGGTGGGAATTAGATATATAGCAGCCTCTCAGAACAGTCTTTATGGGGATTATTTCCCTCTGTACATGCCTGATATTGCATAGGCATAATTCTTCTTTCTCACTCACTTACTCAATTACACAAAGAATTCTTCCACAGAGTATGTAGGGAATTGAGCGTTAGGAACTGCAGAAAATATGGTCATGCCTAGCACAACAGTCATCCACAATATCATGAAAATGACTTCTTGATGTTTTTACCTTTCACAGACATGTTTACACCAACATCACAAAGCATGTCTGGAATTATTATATTTTTTAAAAAAGAATGCCTATTGGAAGGGGGAGATCAAACCAAAGGTCACTCACAGATAGTAACCTCAATTTTTGTTTCAGTGTCTTCTGAAGTGTATTTGAATAGTCATTTGGCTTTCTCTTATTTTCCTACATCCCAGAACCAGAACCAGAACCATCTGTGGCATATTTCTCTAATATATATGATAGTACCTCACTTCTGGAAAGCAATAACCTATGGACGTAGATGATAGATAATCATCTATCTATTATTTCCATAGTGACACTGATGCCATGGAAAAAAACTCCAAGTAGTATTCACTTTAAGTCCTGATGTCAAGTCTGTGAGCCCAAGCTGGAGAAGATCAGGTGAACATTTAATTCTGACATAAAATACAGCCCTTAGCTAGTACTGTTGACTGTAATTAGCTCAAAAGTAAAAGATGTTCACAAACTGCTACATGTGGCCGATGAACAATCAGTATGGAGGAATCGAACCCTCTCAGTGGACTCTCCTGACCTGCCATTAGTCTTGATGTGAAGGCATTTTAATGGATACATCCACTAGAATTGTTACGCTAGTTGTGAAAGTAGTAGCCTTAGGAGAAAGAAAAGAAAGGAGGGGAGGCTGAAAGCAAGGAGTGAAATATGTATACGCTTCTAATTGTGGATATTTTCTAAGCAAGTAAAATCATCAGTCCTTTCCTTCCATTTCATTACTCAGTCCAAATGCCATCAAGCTAAGTTGAGTGAGAATTGCATACAGGAATGGAATTACCATGGCAACCAGCTTAAAATTTTGTTCTCCTGCTGAGCATTTAGCTCACTGGATAATACTTTGTTTTTACCTTTCTGAAAAATTAGATGGAAGGTAATTTTGGAACCATGCATAAGCCATCGCTAGGTTCAAGCTATTACTTGGGTTAGTTTTCCTAGGGGTAAAGAGTGTGAAAAAGTTTAGGTGCCCTGAAAAACAGATTAAAGAATTTGAGGAAACTAGAAATTCAATCTATTATGATCTTTAAGTCACCAATGTCCAGACAACATCCCAGGTGCTGTTTGGTCATATACTGAAGGTCTCAGTTTTCAAGGATCGGGGCACAAGGTGGTGAGCAAGACCATCTATAATCATGGTATCAGAGAGAATGAGATGGCTTTGTCCTTCCAGGGACATGGTGGAATAGACAGCCTGATACCTTACTGCGGTCATCTAAGCATTAGAAAAATACTCAAAAGAAAACTTTTAGAGAGTGCACTGATAGATATTTAAATATTAATTTCACTGTAAGGACTAACAAAACAAAATACATAAATAAAATGTTTATTATTATAAAGGTTTCAGAGAGCTATGGACATACAATGTTGTAAAGAAACTAAATTACAGAGTGCAATGATTTCTTTCAGGGGAACAGAAATCGGCTGCCATGGGAGGTGGGGGACATGCATTGACTCTACATTAACAGGGAAGAGACCCTGTCAAAGGCAGAGGGATTCTGTGGGCAGAAGAGAAAAAAATAGACTTCCAATGATATTGAAAAAATCTGGAGTATATGTGGAAAAAAAATAAACCTAACATTTTCTTATACCACACATATACACACACACACACACACAGAGAACTGATGTGAATTATAGATCTAAACATAAAAGTTAAATTTAGAAAGTTTCAGAATCATCTTAATGGCCTATAGATGGGCAAAGATTTCTAAGGACACAAAAGCTCTAATAATAAAATAATTCATTGATTTCAGCATTAAGAACTTTAATCAAAAGACCTTTAAAAAGATAAGCAGAGACTGAGAGAAAAATATTTGTACTACACAAACCTGACAAAAAAGAGAAAAGATGACTCTCATACCTGAAATAATATATATGATAAAAGATATATTTTATAAATAACATATATATTTATATGTAATAAAATATATGTATATACTTAAATAATCTATAAATCAATAAAAATACATAAACAACTTAATAAAAATAAGTACAAAACACTTGAACAGACACTTTATAAAGAAAGATAGGCAAACAGGGGATATGCTAAGTGCTCATTGCCATTATAGACCAGGGAAATACAAGTTCAAAATTAATTATATTGGAGAACTAAGTTTCACTTGTCTTGATACAAATAATATAAGATTTGGAATGGATTTATAAGTATGGCTTTTCATTGGAGGGTTTTGCTTTTCTACTTCTTTAATGATAACCTGTTAAGAACTTTCCTGAAGTCATAGCACATTAGATGCAAATTGTTTTGTCTTCTTTTAAGACTATACTAATTGAGTCAATTTCTCTTTTCACTTTGTATGTGGAGAGCAATCCAAACAGTCATAGACTATTGTCTACTATCAAGCTTGTCCAGCCTATGGGCCACAGGCCACATGCAGCCCAGGATGGTTTTGAATGCCCCCCAACACAAATTCATACACTTTCTTAAGATACTATGAGATTTTGGGGGGGACCTTTTTTTCGAGCTCATCAGCTATCAGTGTATTGTATATGTGTCTGAAGACAATTCTTCTTCCGCCAATGTGACCCAGGGAAACCAAAAATTTATATCATATAATTGATAGATTTATAAAGATTTTTCATGCTTGATTTAATTATTACTAGCATACCATTTCAAATGTTATTTTTGTAGTATACATGTAGAATACCAAGAAATTTGCCCAAAACAATACTGTTAGTGTTAGAGGCACAAAGCTTTATCTTCTGATTTTAAATTATTTTCCAAAAAATGTACAGAAAATGTTTGCAAGAGTCTCAATTAAGATGCTTCATCAAGAGTATACCTCACCCTGCGATCTGAGAGCCTCCCTTCTTACACTCGATTACCTAAGCTGTACCGGGAACCCAGAGAGAAAAGGAACTTTGCCTTTGTGAAAGAAGGAAGCACAACAAGGCGTTTTAGAGGAGAAGCCCTGAAGCCACTTGCATCCAAGTCTAAATCCTGTTTCCATAACTTCACTGCTATGGGACCTGGACAAGTTAGTAAACCTTTCTAAGTGTTAAATTCCTCATTTATAAAATAAGCATAATGACTGCACAGGATACAGCGATGTCATATGCATTAACATGATGCCCAGAAATACTAGCTTACCACAGATAAAATGCTGGCTATGATTTACATTATTAGTAAGAATAGGCATGAGGAGTCCAAGAGGCCTAGGAAGGGAAATACTGGGAGCTAGTGTTTAATTGGAAATCCGAGCTTGCACAAGGCAGCCCTCTGAGAAGATTCCTCAGCAGAGGACTGAGAAGGTTGTTCAGTGCTTGGGGAAAAGCTCCTCCCAACTTACTGTTGTTTCTTTGATTCATGCCCTTTTGTGTGTTTGTTTTCCTTTCTTGCCATTTGGGCATTTCTCACGTTTGAAGCAGTCCACACTGCCCATGCACTTGACTGACTGCTCAGCCTTATACATCAGGGAAGGATTACTTATTGTAACAGCTCATTGTCGTTTCGCTGCATCTGAAGTCTAAACTCCACATGTGTGCCAGCACACTGACAGATACATATTGAACAAAGAGGGGATTTCAGCAAATCTAGGATTCTTCCATATTTCACTTGGATAACTTAAGCAGACTGAAGGTGTAGAATGTTTCCCGTACATGTTTCCCATACATAGCTTCCCTAGACTCTTCAGTATTTTGGCTTTGCAAAAGTAGTCTAAGTATATAATTGTATTTTCTTTTCTCCTGGAAGAAATTTAAGAATTTACTTTTGTTTATTTCTCTGATAAAGCCTAACCTCCAATAACAATACTGAAATTCACTTTAAAATGAAATTTTTAAGTAACAATACTATTTGTTTTACATTCCTGTGTCTTTCACTTCCTTTGAAATATAGGATATTTAATTCTGTTCTATAGAAGAGCAATTAACTAGATGCACATTTTTGTTTATGTAGTATTTAATAAAGGCTGAATGATTCATTTATCTATTAGACTGATTATCTAATTCAACTGATTATCTTTCTCTGATCCAAGAACATTGACTTATCTAGATACCACTTAAAACAAACATGAACTAGAAAGAATAAACAAAATACATCACAATTTCAGATTTTATGGTTTTTAATAAGTCC
Source organism: Lyroderma lyra (assembly GCA_004026885.1). Classification (NCBI taxonomy): domain Eukaryota; kingdom Metazoa; phylum Chordata; class Mammalia; order Chiroptera; family Megadermatidae; genus Lyroderma; species Lyroderma lyra. The sequence continues at coordinate 14,143 of PVJL010016755.1, read as the reverse complement.
TACTTAATTACTTATATATCCATATGTGATCTAAAAGGTTCATATATTTTTATAGCAGAGCATAAAGGAAGAGCTAGTACCAGAAAGTAATGTTGACAGCCAGTGTGAATAAATGTTAATAGCAGCTTATTTAACAAAAGAGAAACAGGTTTGCTTACTGTTTCTATCATTAATAGGTTATATTATAAGTTATTAATAATAAAAATTTTAGAAGCCTACAATTAAATTTTAAATTTGAAAATTTTTACTTCAAATGTGATTTCTCTGTCTAAGGTGCTCCACTTGAGTACAACTCTCCAAAGAAGAAAAGATTATAAAAGGAATAGTATTAAAATTAGGGTACCAGTAGCACTAAAGTTTCTTTTCTTTTTCTATCCTGCGCAGTAGTTAATTGGAAGTCAGTCTTTTACAAGACACACGAATGGCAAAACAGCTTTAATTGAGTCTCACAAACATATGTTAAAGATTCAATTATAATCAATGAATATATAAATATATTACCAAACTGAGTGTTAGAGAAAGGAAATTATATAGAGGAATGTTTTTTAAAAAGTATAACTTTTGGAAAGATACTTTATTTTTTCTTTTACTCACATATCTTGCAAAGTATTGACTACAAATTAAGTAACCATTATTAAATATTAAATGATTCACCCATCAGTCTAAAGGCTTACTGTTTTAGAAATATCTAATAGAATTGACAATACTCTCCTTCTAACAATTGAGTTATTCTTCTTTATTCTTTTTTCCTCCTACCCAAAAGTCAAAATTCAATTTAAGTCTAGCACTATCTGAGCTTGTGTCATTCAGAAGACTAAATGCCAAGTTGAATGTACCAGTTAGGAAGACAATTAGAACCTTCACGAATCTAAATGTCTGCTATACCTCAAACCACAAATCTAATTATTTGTTTATTTGATTAATTGTATCTTGATCACTTATCATTTCTGATTATTAGTAAATGAGACTAGGCTTACATTTTACTGATACAAATGTATTTGTGTATTGTTTGAACTTAGAATTAATCAGCATCAGCAGTTTTCATATTCTACCATTAACTTGTTTCTTAAAATAAAGGAAGACCCGTGGATAATTTGGAATTCAACCTAAAAGATGTTTCATGATTTATCATTGTCATAATTTAATCAGTATTGAAATGCCTAATTATACACAACTCAAAAAGACATTCCTTAAAGTTTTAATTAAATTTTATTGTTTAATCTTTTTTTCTCAATAGATCCAAGCATTTTCATTTTCTATTTAATGCATTAAAGACATTTTCAGATACGTTATGCTCCTAGATACATATTCACAGATAAATAAGTTGCCAGCTTCTTACCTTTACAACCTCTACTTACAACCAAATTGCTGTCATTTGGTTATATCTCTATTGAAGCTACAAGAGCGAAAGTACAATGGAAAGAAGAAATATTAACAAAAAGCCTAAATTAAATGTTATCTCCACACTAATGAATACTAACGACTCTTACATATCTTGATATCAAGACATTATTAAACAATTTCAGTGGGTTTTCATTATGCTGTAGTCTGGGAGATGAGTCAGAAAATTGCAATAAAATATTTTGGAGTATCAATGATTGACCAAATAAACATATAAAGGAGTAATCCTTGAAAAGATCATATTATCCAAAGTCTAATTTTTTTATTAGAATGAAATAAAGATTTTCAATGCATTTTTGAGCTTTAACCTGCAGACTTTCAATTAGACAATCTAGGAAAAAACCTTTTTTTAGCAAATCTGACTACATTATAAAACTCATTATAACAATTTAAAGAAATGATAATATATTATGACTGGCATTACTACTACATTGAGAATTTTTAGAGAAGGTAGACACAGTTCCTGCATTCCATATTTAGACATACAGATGCTTCTTGACTTTTGGGGGGGTGTTATTTCCTGATAAATCCACCATAAGTTGAAAATATCATTAAATCAAAAATGCATGTAATACATCTAAACTACTGAACATCACAGCTTAGGCTAGCCTACCATAAACATGCTCAGAACACTTATGTTTACCTGTATTTGGGCAAAATCATCTAACTTAATAAATACACTGTAAACATGATTGTACCCTTGTGATCACATGCCTGCGTGGGAACTGTGGTTCACTGCTGCTGCCCAGCATTACCGGAGTATCCATACTGCATATTGCTAATCCTAGGAAAAGATCCACATTCAAATTATGGTTTCTATTGAATATGTTTAGCGTTCACACCACCATAAACTCAAAAATTATAAGTCAATCCATCATAAATTGGGAGCCAACTATAAACACTGAACTGAATTACTTTCACATTATTTCAGCACTGGGTGATACTTATTCCTATTTGAGATCTTGAATGAGTCAAGGACTGGCTTAAGAGTAAAACCATAACCATATGTATCCACATAAACTCTAAGATAAACAAATAGATTTACATTTTCTATCACAGAATTATATATTTTGCCATTGCCAAGCAAAAAAGACTTTGTACATGCCAGTTGCATCCCTTTTGTAATGGTGACCTTACGTGTTTTTGACATCCTATTTCCATTTGATGAAGGAAGGCACTCATGAATAATAACACAAGATCCTTGGATCTAGTATATTATTCTGTGATAATCAAATCCCCCTGGATGTACATCATCCTTTGATTTAAAGATGAGCCTACACACCAGTGAGAAAATCAAACTGTAGCATGTGATATTCATCACATTCCTTCTTCCATATGTTCCTTGCGTAAAGTGACTACTTCTTTCCTATTAAATTTAAATATTCTCTCCATGTTTCCATTAACTGATAAAGAGTCAACCACATTGAATGTCATATTCTATACTAAGTATGATTGTTTTAAGTATTATCAATAATCCTCTTAGCTAATTACTACAAAACTGATTTTACACACAAGGAAACTCAACCCTAATTCACATGCTTCCTGGGAGTTCTCTGAACTTCCACTTGGGAAATTCCCATTTTATGTAATCTTGGTGGAAAGTAGTGCAGAGACTCTTTACTCTCATGATCAAGGTGAGCAAATCACATAAGCTCCCCAATTACTCCAAGTCTTGTGCAGGAACTTGGGGAGAATAGATACACCATCAGTGTAAGGCAGTGCTGGTATGCAGACTAGATCATTCCTGACTTTGATTATCATTCTTGCTACACAAGTCTTCCCATCTCCCCTTTACCTTCTTCCCATTTAGACTGCATCTTTTTTGGTCTCCTAACTATTCACGACAAACTGAAGTTAATTTCTGAACTTGCAACTACAGTACTTTGGATGAAGCTAAGTCTCACAGGGAGGTATAATAGCGCCCCCTTATCCATAGGGGATATGTTCCAATATCCCCAGTGGATGGCTGAAACCATGGATGGTACTGAACTCAATATATATGATGTTTTTAAATAAATACATACCTATGATAAAGTTTAATTTATAAATTAGGTTCAGTAAGAGATAAACAACAATAACTAATAATGAAATAGAACAGTTATAACTATACATTGTAATAAAGGTTATGTGAGTGTGCTCACTCTCTCTGCTTCTCTCAAAATATCTTATTGTGCTATACATACAGCGTGAGTACACTGGACAAAGGAATGGCTCACATCTGGGAGGGACAAAGCAAGAACATGCCCGATGTCATCATTCTATTCAGAATGGCACACAATTTAAAACTTATGAATGGTTTATTACTGGAATTGTCCATTTAATATTTTTGGGTCCTGGTTGTCCATGGGCAACTGAAAGCATGGGCAGTGAAACTGTGAATAAAACGAATTACTGTAGAATCTTTCTGACATGCAGGGCCAGTAACGGTAGAAGGAAATTATGCAGGTAGATAGGTTCCAATACCAAGGCTAGTTGTCTGTTCCCTGCACCAAGGTTTTATTCCCCAGAGAGCTGGGTTCTATGTAAACCATTTTTTTTAATTCAATTACTTCTTAACCGAGAAGACTGTCTCCTTATAATAATATTGAATCCCTGTATTTTTTTAAAGTCTGAGATTTTTCAGAAAGAAAATGAATGGAACTTACTCACATAGTATGTTTTAAGTGTTATCTATTTTCTCTTGTCAAGCCTAAAACTGAAATTAACTATTTTGAAGGCACCAATAAATATAAAGCTGAAAGAAGATTTATCACAAAATGAAGTAAAATTTTGATAATGAATAAGTACATTTTAATACTAGGAAGACAGACAAGGTAGTTCAATAACATACATATTAGAGCACACGACTCTCCTTTATTTGGTGTATTTAATAATAACTAGGGAGAATATTGTTTTTATTATTGAAAAAGAAAATCTGGAAATATTTTCTGCATCCTTGCATTTTGGTTGTATTATTAAAAGACATAAACCTAAATTTCTGAGGGAACTGTTTCGACTGAAACACTTTTACCCTAAGGAATACAATATGGGTTTATTGTTGGTTTATACAGATAAATAAATATATATTAAAATTTATAAATTGTAGAATTTTAACCATGTGAAATTACATGCAGAATAACTTTTACTTAAATTCTTCTGTTACTTTCATCTGAGGTCAATTTAACTTGAAATACCCAACTGGCTATCTTCTAGACAGTTTTGAGGCTTTGGATATGTACAAATTTTAGCATTTTAAATGTATTCTATTTCCTGTGCACTAAGTATTAATTTGATCATATCAGAAGCTTATACTTTATTTCTGAACTCATTCAAATTCAGCTAGCTTGCTCTATCCACACATTTCTTTATTTAAATAAAATTCTTTAGGGTAGGGATTACCAAGTCTTTGATCTCTCACAAAAAGAAACATGGAGGTTTAATCTGGTACACACCTCCTAAGACTTTTGAATGAATACATGAATTAAAAAAGCATATATCAGGACCTCAAAGATCTGTGAGAATAAATCAGAATTAATCTTTTTAAATGACAATATTCATGATTCCAACTCTTTTTGGAAGTCTAGACTACACGATTACCAAGAAAACTCTGGCCTAAATTTGCAAGACTTAAAAATGAATGAACTCTAATTTGAAAATTTAAATTATAAATGGAGACAAAGGTTTGTTAAATGCTTGCAAAAAATTCTAAGAGTAAAGTGTATAAATAGATGAATATCATAAATCAAATAAATACATAAATTAGACTTGCATAACAAAATTGTGCACTTTCAAAATGAGAAACATATTAGTTTAAGTTTAAGGAACTGTTTATATACTGCTATTACTAGTAAACATAGTTTATAGCAATCATTTCCCAAAAATTTACTTTAATTTACATTTCTAAAGTATGCCTTTATCTACAGTTACAGTTTTATAAAAAATGACACACTTTCCTCAAGTATAGATCCACAAGTATTTATTGAAAACATAGTGCACAGAGGGTGACGTGGATCTCGTATCAGTCCAGCTGCTGCCCTTGTACTGATTATATACTACAGCGGTCAAGAATAGTTCAATGTGGTTATTACTGAGGAGAATTTAAGGATTCTAAACAGTTAGAAAACTCCTCAGGATTTCTTCCACATTTAACATGTCAAAGATTTTTATTGCCATAAGTTAAAAATTATAAAATACATTATAATTTATTACTCGATGTCACATTTTAAATAATCTTTGTTATGCTTTGGATTACAGTTCCATCAGGTATACATAAACCATCTAAATTTCTCTAAAACTGACTCTCTTTTTCTTTTTCTTTTTTTTTAACAGCTAACTCACATGTTCACCATTTAATAAGTCTATACAGAATAAAACACCAGGCCTCCATAAGATTCACAAATTAGTCCATGTAAACACAAATTAATTATCAGTATCCATAAATTGCTCCAAACTACATGGCTTTTCCTAGGATGCTATTTACTTATAGGCCAAGAAGTGGGATAGAATGATGTAAACTGTGAAGCAAAATAGTGTGAAGAGGTATACAGTTGAACTTAAAATGACTGTCCTTTTAGAGGAGTAGACAAGTAATAATTTTTAGTTCATAAAAGTTCATAAATTGAATCAAGAAAATATCTTGAATAAGAAATAAAAGAGAGATCACAAACATTTTTTTTTTCAAGACAGAAGGTTCAATTGATTCATGCTTAGACTTTCATGTCAAACCTTCTTAAATTCAGTACAACTGATGTGAATGACATGTGAGGTACCAACAGGTGTGGATTCTTCCTAGTCTCTTTCCAAAGATTTAAGATTACTGGTGTACACTATGTGCTGAATTTATACCACCTAACCATATGTCAAATTCATACATCTAAATTTTTTCCTCTAAATTCTAAGCAATATATTAATATTCTTCCACAAGATTGGAATCTCTTGCTGAACTCCACTGAGAAGACAAGCTCAATTCCATGTATCCTTGTTGCAGTCTTTAAAAAAACAGGGAAGTTCCCTGATGGTGTAGTGGCTTAAGGCTTCGGCACTGGCGCTGTCAGCGCTGTGGCCTGGGTTCGATTCCCGGTCAGGGAGCTACCCACATACCAAAAAGCAAATAAATAAATAAATAAATAAAATTAAAAAAAAAATAAAAGGACAAAAACACCCAAGGATGGGCTGATAAATTTTGCCTCAATTGTAATATTTTTTTTTTGGTATATTAGACATATCTGGATGTAACCGGTTCTGTGTAGTCACATGGTATCTCCCCTCCATCATTCTTGACCTTACACGTACAGATGCTTATATTTTTCACCCAGTGCACATTGAAATGAAAGAGTGAGTGTTCAGATCAAAACACAGTCAACATGACCTTCCCAGCACAGGCCTGAGTTTTGAATCTTTCAGCTGAGGGGATCCCTTACGGCGGTGCTCCACGGACTGCCTTTTGTTCTCGGGGTCATAATGATGAAGCCGAGTTTCATTACCTGTAATGATCTCCTTTAAGAAGTCCTCACCTTCTTTTTCAAACATACCAGGAATTTCTGAGAAATGTGAACTCCTTCAGCTTTCATTTCATCGGACAGCATGTGCGGTACCCACCTGGCACAAACTGTGGAATCCAAGAACACCCAGAATGTATCCCACTCTCCCCTTTGAAACTCCTAACTTACCAGAAATTTTTCTTGTCTTTGATGCGACGATTTCCACAGATGAGTTCTTCAACGCGATCTTGATGGAGCTGGTCACTTGCAGTCACAGGCCTTCCACTTTGAGGTTTGTCACTCAGATCTGCTTGACCCACTCACCCCTCCATCTTTGAACCACCTCACCCAGCATCCTACTGTCCTCACATCAACACACGGATCACCTAAACGGCTTCCATTCTTCTGTGAATTTTAATTGGAGGAACTATATACAGTTAAGAATTTTGTAACAGCATGTTGTTTGAACCAAATGTCTAAACAGTTTCATTTGGATGTGCACTCAGTGAAAAATGTAAGCATCCGTGTGTGCAAGGTCAGGAATGATGGAGAGAGATACCATGGAACTACACAGAACCTGTTCTATCCAGATATGTCTAATGTAACAACAACAACAACAACAACAAAAATCACAGTGGAGGCAAAATTTATCAGCCCATCCTTTTCCTACTATTAAAAGGTGACAAAATAAATAATCACTCATAATCTTTATGCAATTACCTGTCTTATTCTTAGTTTACTCAAGTATCATAAATTAAGCTGTCAAAGCTGAAGTAAGTAGAGATGTGCTCCATGAGCATAGAGAAAGGAGAAATAACAAGGACTCCATCATGTATTTTGACTAAAGGAGTTTGGAGTAGTGATATCTAATCAGTTTGTTTGTTTGTTTGCTTTTTATATTTCATTAGTTGCCTTGCAAGTATTTCAGGTCCTTTGTGAAATTTTTTATATCCTTTTATGGCTTTTTGTTATGTATTTGGAAGAAATGAGCATGGAGGATATATCACTGCTTTAAAGCAATGTATATAGAAATCACTGGAGAAATATGGGAGTGACAAGATGTTGAGGAGGATGGAGTGAAACAGGGGAAAGACCTAGAACATCTTTCAGAATAAAATCTGGTAAGTGGCAGATAAGCTATATTGACACTTTCCACAAAGCCTTTGGAAATATTTGAGAGGGGCTGGATTTAAGTCGCATCAGTATTTAAGCACACATCATTCTGAGAATACTGCTTGGCACATAGTCAACACTGCATGTGTTAGTGGTTATTATTACTATTATATAGTCTAACCACTATACCGTGCACCTGAAATTAATATAACATAATATTGAATGTCAACTGTAACTGAAAAATTTAAAAAGGTGATAAAGGGGAATAAGAAATTCAAATTCCCAGGTATAAAACAAGTAAGTCATGGGGATGTACGTACAGCCTGGGGAATATAGTCAGTGATACTGTGACAGTGTGGTACGGTGTCAGATGGTTGCTGGACTTCCCATGCTGAGCACTTCTTTAGGTATATAAATGTTGAATAACTATTGTGTACACCTGAAACTAACATAATGTTAGCTTTATTTTAATTTAAAAAACCTTCAAATATGTGGGGTACCACTGAAAACTGGAAAACTTAAAAACTCTTAGGTTACACATAACTCTACAGTGCCACAATCTCCCCCTATTAAACTGCCAAATTATCCAGTTAGGCAGATTTAAATATATTATTTTAATTGGGATTAAAATGATAAAGTAGGTAAGAAAAATCATTCAGATGAAATTATAACCGTAGCTTTTACTGTTGTGAGATCTATGCCTTGTTGAAATAAATAAAAACATGAATAAAAAAAAGTTCTCAGATGGTCAGTTTCTACCTCATGGGCCTATCATGAAAGTTAATTAGATGAACTGTATAAAGTAGTTTTTATTATTATTCATTAAAAATTAATTATTTTATGGTGGGTATTATTCTAGGTATAAGAGATAAAATTATGAAAAAGATAGATAACATCTTCTATGGAACTTTCATTTTTGTGGTTAGAAGATAGAAACTAAATAAATACTATAAAAAAGTAATGACAAACTGTGACAGTACTAATAAACAGGATTAATTGATAAAGAGTTAATTAGAATGTCACAGACAGCATTTCTGAGGTAGCTTTGGAGCTGGGACTTGAAATGTGAGTAAATGTCATTCAAAATAAAAGTGTAAAGACTGAATATGGAACACATATGACATATTTAAAGATCAACAAAAAAATGAGTATTGCTGAAACAAAGTGATGGCAAAGGTGATAAGACAAGAGATGTAAGTAAAAGGTAGAGCATATATAAGCCTTGTATACAGTTTGACACATGTATTTTAAATCCAAGGGGAGCCAATGAAGGGCTTAATGTGGAGAAGTGGTAGGTGACACATTTGATTTTCTTTTTTAAAATCGCTGGCTGCTGTGAGAAGAAGGTATTGTCAAGAGACAAGAACAGAAGCAAGGAGACTGGTTGTGAGTCTGGCAGTAACCAGCCATATAGTAGTACTAGAGATAAAGAAAACATAAGGGAGTCTACATATATATATTTTGGAGGTAGAACCAACAGAAATAAATAAATTGCCTGTGCAAGGTGAGCAAAAGAAAATCATCAGTGGTAACTTCAAATTTTTTAACTTAATGATCTCCACAGATGACGGTGTCATTAAAAAAAGTGGAGAAACCTATGGAAGGCACATGCTTTGCTTCTATATTTGAAGACATTGATAGATTGTATTTATGATTCTGTACTCTAAAGAGAAGATGGCTATAATCTGGAGGAACTGAGGAATGCTGACAGACATTGGAGTCAATAGTAAATTGCTAAAAATAGAACCAAATAATATTAACTGACACTATACAGAAAAGAGTGATTTAAATTGAACTCTGAAATATTTCAAAATTTAGAGACCAACTGTAGAGAAAAAGGAGCCTCCAAAAAGGAGCAGAAGTATGCGATAAGAAAAAATAGGGAACAGTAACATTCTCGAAACCAGAAAACGAAAATGTATCGAGAAAGTTAGTATATAATGTAAACAAGAGGAAAGGGTAACATAAAGTTCAATGGGACACACTGCAACCAAAATGCCTGGGTTCTAATCCAATCTCCCCCAACTATGTGGATGGTCATAGGGCAGTCACTCTCCTTATGATGCTCAGTTTTCTCTTCTGTAAATTAGTGATGATAATTTTACCAATCTCAGAGTGTTGTGGAGCTTAAATGAACTAATATGTTTAAAGCACTTAGAACACGTTTGATACATAGGAATTTTAATGTAAGAGTTTGCTCCTAAGGAAAACCTGAAAAACAAGTTTAATTGTTCCTGAGAAGCTGAGTTAGAGGACAATCCGATTATTAAATTGACTACTGGTTGTCAACATATTAGTTGCTGTTGCATTAATGAGGTGATTTCAGTCGAGTTGTTATAATGAAAGTCAAATTACAGTGGGTAAAAATGTGAATAAGAGCTTATTAATTGTGAAGTGAATAGTAAAGGAGACACAAAGCTCTAAGTAGATAATTCTGTTGAGAAGGTGGGTGGGTGTAGGTATGAACAATGGAGGGAGGTTGAATATAGATTTAGAGATAGGATTGATCAAAACATTTTGTTGGGTGATAAACGTTAAAACAAAATACGAATTCTGGAGCAAAGTCATGAAGAAGAAAATAAAAGGTCCATTATTTAATGGCCCTTCAGTAAAGCAGACCTTGTTTTCTCATCAATATATTTCATTATCATTCATCACAAAAAAAAAAAAAACAAAATGAAAAAACTTCATGCATTCACAAAAATTGAATGCATGCTATCTCAAGTTGAATGAGAAAAGAGATTAGCTCACATACCTAAATTCTCTGCATAGGGGGGTTAGCTTAGGTATAAATACAGGTTCACACGTAATGATATCAGATCCCAGTCTCTTTTGCCACTGCTCATACACATACTTTTCAAGTGGCTAATGTAATGGTGACTAGTAGTATAATATGCTTCTACCTTCGAGAATCTGGAGGCAAAAATTTGTCTTTGTTAATAGTTCAGGTAAAGACTTTTGGAAACCTCTGACTTCCCTGGCTTGAGTGAGAATGGATCCTGAATCCCTGAATAAAACTGGGGGAATAGAGGGATTAAATTGACCAGGGCCGCATCAATTTGGGTGATTTAGGAGAGGTGGAATCAATCCCAAACTAAATGAATAGGAAAAATCATGTTAATTTTAGAAGGGAGAGGAGTGGTTTTCAAACGAAGTGACAAAAAGACGTCTATTCCAGTCATCCAATAATGTTCATTGTCTCAGCTGCACTCTCATGTCTTCTTGAACTTGGTCTATGATCTCTTTTGCCCTTTCTTATGGTGACTAGAGGACATGTCACCATACTCTGCACTTATTCTACTCAAGTTACCTATTTCTAGGGCTTTATTCCCTTGACTTCGAATCATACATTTGAATTTGTTTTTAAGTCTGTTAAAAATTTTTTTTCTCCCTTTTTTTTTTCTTTTTCTTTCACTAGTTAGTGGCTGCTTCTTTCTCCACTCCGTAATCACCCTCTTCAGGGATCCATTCCGATGAGGTTGTATTTATCACGTTCTCCTGGCTTCTCTCTCTTCACTACTGGCTTCCTCCCTCCTATTACATTTTCCACGGACTACTTTCTGCTAAGGAGAGGTCCCAGATCAATTCCCATGGTTTCCTGGTCAATAATTGTCCTGAATCAGAGGGTACTGCTTTCTACACAAGATATACGAGGGCTGTCCAGAAAGTATCCATCCATGTAACCATTCTCATTATATTGACGATGGCTAGATTTTTTCCTAAGCAGCCCTCATATTTTTGTGTTTGTGCTCCCACAAGTAATTAGGTATTTTGAATATCAAGATCCTGACTTCTCTGTTAAAGGGCTTGAACAGAAGGAAATTCTCACACCCACTTTTAAGGAAAACTCTTAGAGCAGAAAAAAAAATGTCCTTAAATAACACCCTAGTCTCCTCATTTTTATGTATTCTTCTATAACAGTATAAAAAAGGGAACCTGTGGGCTTTCAAGGCCTAGCAAGAAAATGCTTATCATCTTTTCGCAGAATACGCAATAGATTTCTAGCACCTTTCTCTTCTCCAACGTTTCAGTTTATTCTTTCTGTGGAGGAATGTTGGTGACTACAGATGGACACAGCCTTCATAGTCAGGTTTCCACTTTCAGTCTCTGCCTATCCAAAGGTCAAACAATAACCCACTATAAAACAAAATGCTAAAATAATTATATTAAATAGAAATTTTAAAAAATACAGTGGTGAAAAAGACATTCAGCCTATTTCTGGATCAGGTGTGCATTCTTTAAAAGGCAACCACAGTCAGATGTTTTTTATTCATACCTTGCGACCACTCCTGACTCATAATGCCCTCATCTTCCCAGAGGAGGTATTGAACAAGCCATTAGTGATTTCTCAATGGAGGTGTTTTTAATATGTAAGTCTGGCTTCAGTACAATCCTAAGACTGTGGCAATTCATTCACACAGTCAGAGAGTGAAATGCTATACCTCCAAAAGCTCTTTATAGTCTTAATGAGAAGAAAGAAAACTTAGATGTTATTTTACAGTATTTTTATGGAGAGAAGGTGAGAGAGAAAGATTCACATTTTCTTTAATGATCCCACCAAAATAAACTGTGGATAAAGCAAAGCTGAGCTCCTATCTGATCAGAATCTTAGTAGTGTCTTGGACAGGGGGGCAAAGGTAAGATATCAATGAAGGTTTTTAGAGTATAGTTTAAGGTAGGGGATTGATTAGAATTGGATGAATTAGTAAGTAAGAGTTAAATATTAGTGGACAGAATGAGGCAAGAGTTAGAAGCATGTCCTAAAGAGTAACAAATGTTCAGTACTAGCTATTGTTCTGGAAGGAGATATTTACTCTAATAAGAGTAAACTGAGTTGTATGATATGGGAGAGAAACTTTATTTTGTCCTTCAAGGTTCTTTTGGCTGGTCATATAATTAAATCTACAGGATTAATAAGAGAATAACCAAATTTAATTAAAAAGAGTGAGCCTCCTTTAAAGGAAATATTTTAATCTGCCATCACTTTGAACTATAATATATTAGTGACAGGTGTAGGGCCACTCTAGCAGACTGGTCCAGATATTACATATGCAAACAAAACCTCAATTCGATGTGATTGATCATTGCAATAAGACTGTTCAGATGAAAACTTCTTTGATTTTCCTTGTTTTTTTCCCATTTTTATGGACTCTGAGTAAGAGACACACTTTCCTGAAGGCCTTCTCTGCTGAAGGTAAGTTTATATCCCCAAAGGTCATAATGTCACATTCTAGAATGAATGCATTCATGTGCCTGCTGGGGGACTTCTGGAACCAAACATTTCTGTGAACACATCCCACATGGTTGCACTTAGAAGGAGAATATTTATTTCACCCAATCAAATGGGTACAAATAATTATAAGTAGATACGATCTGCTTTCAAACTAAACCAGCACCTTTGCCAAACAGAATTATTTAAGAAGTTGAATTCTTGATTTTTAACCATGTAAAACCTGCCAGATTACGTCTGCCTGCTTGTCCGAGACCAACCTGAACCATCAGAACAATACTGCAGAGCTATGCCTTACGATGTGGAAGTGCACTGATATTCAAACCAGTTAATAAAATAACAGATATACTAATTCACACACACACACAAATGGCATTTCTAATTACTCTCTTATGCCAGACCGCTTTAAGTGTAAAAAGGCAAAAGCCTTTGCAGAATGGAAGATCAGAATGAAATGACTAACGTGAGGTGAAGGTACAAACAACGTGCTGGAAGCTGACTTTTGGAGCAGTGGACAGTATGCGATCAATGCATGCATCATAACGTTCATTTTTGAAGGGAGACTAATTGGATAAGGACTTAATGAGGGGGTCTGATGGGCAGTCATGAGGAAGGATGTCCTTGCTGTTCACACCTCAAGCCTAATAACAGAGTTCTCTAGGTCTAGTCTTCCATCAGGAGCTCTTAAAGAAAAGAAAAAGAAAAAGAGAGAGAAAGAGAGAGAGAGAGAGAGAGAGAGAGAGAGACATGTGTGTAAAAGAAAATAGCTGAAAAATGATAGGGTCAAAAGAACCTTAAAATATATTCAAGGACTTAAAGAAGATTGCCAAGAAATGACATGTCTTAGAGATAAATTAATCAGTTCCCATTATTTAAACTTGATTCCCATCAAATATCTACAGAAAAAAAAAAAAAAAAAAAAAAAAAAAAAAAAAAAAAA
>PVJL010016754.1:0-20108 GCA_004026885.1 Lyroderma lyra | reverse complement strand
TTTTGATGCATTGTTGTATTCTGTTTGCTAATATTTTGTTCAGGATTTTTGCATGTGTGTTCATCAGAGATATTGGTCTATAGTTTTCTTTTTTTGTGTTGTCTTTGCCAGGCTTTGGTATTAGAGTAATGTTGGCCTCATAGAATGAGTTAGGAAGTATTGCTTCCTCTTCAATTTTTTGGAAGAGTCTGAGGAGGATCGGCGTTAATTCTTCTTTGAATGCTTGGTAGCTCCACTTTCTTCCCTATGCTGGGGAAGCTGGGTGATGCGGGCCAAGGCTGCTCCTGCTGGCTGGGGCAAAAGCTATCACATCTGCCTTTCTTCCTGGGCCTGCTTCCGTGGCCAAATGTTGGGGCAGATTCTGCGGGCTCACACTGGTTTTAGGACCCAGGGGCGCGTGAGCAGGTGTGCACTCAAGTCCAAAGCTGTGGGTCTGACCCTGCGGTAGGAAGGCAGCCTGCCCGCCTCCGCTGCGGTTGGGGAATGGGTGCCACAACCCCTTGCAAGATCTGAGCATGCCACGCCAGCAGCCGGTCCGCCTCTGCAGCAGGCCGGGACCAGGAACCGCAGCCCTGTGCAGGAGCCGCGCGCGCCTGCGCTGTGGGTCCCAAGGGAGCCTAGAGCCAAGATGTCATCTCAGCAGTTCAGCGTCCTCACTCAGCCCTGCTACCACTCAAGAGTTCCAGAGGCTGCTCCCAAGGTCTGTCCCCAACTCACAGCTCCAAATTCCAGCTCCCCAGCCTAGCTCCCCAATGGACTCTCACTTTCTGCCACTTTGCTAGGGCTTTTCCTCTTGTCGCCTTGTGGCTTCTCCCCTCCCACGCACTGCAGTCAGCCGCGATCGGGTCCTGTTGCGATCCGTCTTTGCTCCCTCCCCTCTCTACCACTCACCCCTTTCTCTCCAAACCTTAGGTGTTTACTTGCGATGCGTGGATGTCTCAGCTGCTGTTTTTTGTCACCCAAGGTCCTCTTTCTTGGCTCCTGGGTGGCTGTTCAATTGTGTTTTCTGGGAGAGGCTTTAGGGACCTCCTCTCCAGTCGCCATCTTGTCCTCCTCCTATATCTGGATTTTAGCAAACATATGACGGATAGTATTACACTATACTTTTAAACAAAGGAGAGTTATAGACCAGAGGCTTGGGCCTTCCTGAGGATTATTAGCAATACAACTGGCCATGTCAAAATATTTCCAATGAAATGAACACATCTTGAAGGACTCACTAACATTTCGTCATCAGCCCAAACCTTTTCAAATTTTGAACAATTAGTTAAGATTATTGTATTATCATATGAGGTCAGACAATTAATTTCACCAACTCATCCTAGAGAACCCTCACTGCTTAATATCACTACAGTCACCGTCAAAGTACTCCCCTTGGGAAGCTATGCACTGACTCCAGTACCTAGTCCATCCTTCAGAGCAATTTTGGAACTCTTTTTCTGGAACGGCCATCAGAGCTGTTGTCATGCCCAAAACCTGACAATTAAGTTCATGGACTTGCCATCATGCACTTACATTGGCACTACTGTGCTAACAACTTGTGCAGTTCTTCCAACATAAGCACATGGTGACAAGTTCGTAAACTTAATTGTCAGATTTGGGGAACAACGACAACTCTGATGGTCATTCTATAAGTAAAAGGAGTTCCAAAATTGCTTTGAAGGGTGGACTAGGTGCTGGTGTCAGTGCATAGATTCCCAAGGGAAGTACTTAGAAGGTAACCGTTGTAATATTCAGCAATGGGGTAAGTAGCACTTTTTCTAGGATAAAATTAGCCAGAGAGAGACAAATACTGTGTTATGTCACATAAATGTGGAATCTAAAAAGGAAAAGTCAAATTATGAGTAAAAGGGTGATTACCACCAGCCGGGAGGTGGGGAGGATGTGGTGATGGTGGACAAAAAGTACAAGCTGTTCATATAAGATTAAAAAGTTCTGGTGACCTAATGTATAGCATGGTGACTTCAGTTAATAATACTGTATTACATACTAAAAATTTGTTAAATCTTAAATGTTCTCACCACCAAAATAAGAGCGGTAACTGTATGAGGCAATGGAAGTATTAATTAACCTGATGTGCAAATCACTTCACAAAGTATCTGTTTATTAAATTATCATGTTGTACACTTTAAATATATATAATTTTGTCAATCATACTTAAACCTGGAGAAAAAAACAAATTTATACTTGAGAGTTAATTAATTAGCACAAGTGTTTATAAGTAAATTTGTTACTGGTGAAATGAGTTTTCAGACTATGAGGCTTTGGAACTATTATACTACTGTCCTGAATGAATACAGTATCAGAACTGAGATTAGGCCCCAGCACCTCACATCTACAAGCCTCACTGCATGCCTATTGAGGTCCATCACTTCATGGGGATCTCTGTTGCCTGGTACCATGTTGGGTTGACTGGTTCTACAGTCAGAATACTGCTCTACATGCCTCAGGTGCACCATTCATATAAGAAACCATTGATGTTATCTGAGGACAGAGAGAACTGTCACATGTTTATTAGAATAGGTTGTGTGATGTTTTTCACTCTTATTTGCTAACAAATGTAGTTTTACCATTTCTACATAAGCACTGTGACCTTTAAAGCATTTCTCCCTATTCTCAGATTTAGGACTGAAATTCAGATTGTATCTGTAGGCCCCTGATACAGTTTGGCAAAGATCCAGTGGATGCTTCATTTCACTTGGAAATGTTGCTGTTTACATATGAATGTGTTTCTTCTTAGGGGATTTCATGGTATTGTACACAATATGTTGCTTCTTCTGTCTCTAATGCATTCTTTTAATTCCTTTATGATTTCCTAAAGATTTCCACAAAAGCTTTTAGTACCAGCTTCAAGTTTAAATTTAATTATAAAAAAGTGAAAATAGGTCTATTTAGAAATTGAAATATTATTTTCATAAATAACCTTATCAGTATGAACTATTTTAAAAAAGTGTTTCCTAAAACCTATAATAATATTTATATATATTCATATATATATATGTTCACATATTAGTACATATCTAACTTGATGCATGTATAATATTTACATATAATGTCTTTTTAAAAGTAAATATTTTGGCCTTTTCATAAAAATAAATGAAGAGTACAATTTAGGTAAAACATTTGGAATGTATTTTCTTTTCCAAAATGCGTTTCCCAATTTAACAATGGGTTTAGTATAATTTCCTATGCGATTTGGTTTGAAGATTTTATATAGAATTAGAAATCTAAATATGATGATGAAATAGTGGTATTACTTAATTGTTACTCTGTCCAGTCTCAAGCTTTTAAATACTGTTGTGAAAAAAAATAGCTATAAGATACCTAGAACAGAAATCAGATTCTTACTGGAGTTTTAATACAGCAGGGACTGATATAAAATCCTGCTACTGGTGGTAGCACTGTGAAGGAGGCTAGTCAGCTGGAAAGATTTAAATTAGTAGTGGCCTTATCTAAGCCTGTAAAATATTTCTTGGAAGGTCTGGCCTCCAGTTCTGAACACAGCCAAGCCAAATGAAAGCACATTCTATGGACAGCCAGCCCTCTGGTTTGGAAGCACACCAAGCTGAGCTTAATAAATAAATCTGATTTATGGGCATTAAATATAAAGTTTATTCACACCTGTGTAGTGGATGTTTTGCAGAGATTATTTTTATATACTCAGTATTTCATTTTCCAGAGTGAATAGAGTATGTTCTTCATGAAAGGAGGAGGATTTAGTTTGTATGTGCCTTTCTACACTTTCAATTTTGAGTCTGAAATATTATTTTTCTTCATTAATGTTGATGCATTAAATGAAGAGAGAGATGTTGAAATAAAATGGAGAGGAGCATATTTGTCAGCTCCACAAATTTTTCAGAGTGAGCTTAAGAATATTTACATTAATACATAGTATTTGTAGATTATAATTATATAATTACATTAACTTTTTCTTTTTTGCTTTTTAGTATGTGGGTAGCTCCCTGACTGGGAATCGAACCCAGGCCGCAGCGCTGACAGGGCCAGTGCCGAAGCCTTAAGCCACTACACCACCATGGAACTCCCATTAACTTTTTAAAAGATCATGTACATAAACATACAGAGATGAGTACATTAGACACACACACACACACACACAATACACTCAAAAAGATTTTTTCCAGCTAGCATCTAGAACTTTAGCATTTTTCTGTGTTTGTTATTAAATATTTGATGTATGTAAAATAATATATGACTATGTAGAATATACACAAGTTATAAAAAACAGCGTCCTAACCTTCAATATACCCACTACTTAAATTAACAAATAGAACATTATTAAATTCTGCTTGTGTCTCTCTAAGAAAATCTTCCATTTCTCTACCACAATAAGTAATTATCATCATGAAATTTCCTGTGTGTGTGGTATTAATACATCTGTATCTAAACACAATATGTTGACAGTTGTTTTTTTATTATATGCTTGATTTTAATTATGCATGCATATATCAACATGTTTATATATTTAATTAGACTTTTTATTAGTAATTAATTTTAAAATCATTATTAGATTTTTAAGACTCTTGTGGGATGTAGCAGTTTTCCATTCATTTTCACTGCAGTGTAACATTACATTGTGTGAGTATACCACAAAAATTCATCAATTTTTGGATTGCTTTTTCTTTGTACAATAATGGACACTGTTGATATTAAAATTATTGCATGTGTATTCAGCATTATTTTCTGGGTCTTTGAGTGGAGATATGTTTGTTCTTGCTAGACAGTGTCAAATATTTTCCAACATTTGTTTACAAGTGTATACTCCTACCAGCCCTGTGTCATAGAATGACTCCTTTGGTTGCATGTCAATGACTTGGTAGTCAGATTTTTACATTTTGACATTTTATTGAATGGATTTGCATTTCCCATATTTTCAGGTTGATCTTCTATGTTTCTGGACCATTTGTACTTCTTCCTCTGTGAAATGCCTCTTTATACATTGCCCACTTTTCTATTTATAAATTTGTCTTTTCCTCACTGAATTGTAGAAATAGTTCTTTATTTTTTATACTAATACACTGTCCATTTTCCCTGCTACAAATATCTTCTTGCTGTTTGTGGCACATATTTATCACTTAGTTTATGGTGTTTTTGTACCCTTTAGATCCAGTTCTCATTGGGCTCCTGGCAAGACAAGATAGTGCAAGGAGTTACTGATACTTCCAAAATTGTGGAATCGACAGGAACTGAGTATAACGAGAGATATTCTAACATCTGTATGTTCTCCAATCTCCTCTTGGCACCCCTCATTGGTTGTAACCAATGGGATAACAGAGGGCCGTAAAAGTGGGTCATGACACTCACAGGGGTTAGACCCTGACATCGAGAACAGAGAATTAATTTAGGATGAAGCATATGACAATAAGAGTACAGCTCATTATAATTACTTTTTTCCAAGTAAATTATAATAGCTTTAGGTTTAATTTTTCCCTCTTATTTTGTGAAATCAATTTTATTTCTGAGGAAATAAAATGATAAGAACAGAAGTGACATATTCATTGCTTAAATCTATGGCTATTGTATATAGTAAAAATAAGAAAAATATTAGATCAGAAAATAATGGATATAAATATAAAACACTTCATTTATAGTTAATTTGATTATAACTTTTTGGTGTATGATTTTTAGAAAACCTATAAGCATTTTTGAAGAATGCAAAATGAAAAATGAAAAAGACATATAGTAAAATAACAAAATGGAAATATGTGTATACACATACACACACACACACACACACACACACACACACACACACACATTTTCAGAACAAATACTGGGCCACAATCCTGATTCTTCTCTTGCACCACCCCATGGTAATCAATCTCCACAGTCTCTGAATTTATTTAACCTGTTAGTATTTCTTTTAACTCTCTCCATTTTATCCTATTTCATTTCAAAATTCCACCAACTTTCCTGATTACTTTTATAATAATAACCTCATTATTTGTCTCTAGCCTCTAGTAAAACCTCTTGCATTTTTTTCTTCAGCTGAAGGTAGAATAATCTCTCTTACAATCAAATATTCTTTTTTTATGTTTAAAGTGCCTTCTTTATTATAAACATATTTTTTGAAAGCCAAGCACCTTAAACTACCTTAAATCTTCATGTATGGTATAGCTTCTGCTTACATATTCTGTATTATGTTCTTGTTTCATTTTCTGAAGACAAACAAATGAAAAGCAAAACAAACAAAAAAAACTTTTTAATTTTATCCATCCATTTTCCCATGGTTTTTTGTTGTTGTTTATTTCTCCATCTATTTACACTTCTTGGTTTAATGTAGCTTTTTTTTTTCAATTTCTATTACATTTTATTGGGGTAACATTGATCAGTTTTATTGAAAAATATTCTCTGATCCTTTAAATCTGAACAATCTCAGAATATTGTATATATTTCTATTATAATATTTATAACTTATTATTATTACTTATCATTTTTTTCTGTATAGTATAACACTGTACTCCATGAAAGTAGAATAAATTTTTCTCTTATTCATAACTTTATATCCAGTTTCATGTACATGTGCAAGTTACATGGTATATAGTAATACATAGTAACAATACATATGGTATGTAGCATATGGCCACTAAATATTCATTGCCTTGATTCCAGACTGGAGTGGCTTATCAAAAGCCTATTTCATCCCTATAGTCCTAATGTCTGCATGTTCCTTCTGCTCCACTGCTGCCCCTGCTGCCATCACATGCAGATGCCAACTCTCAAGAAGAGACTACTGCACTTGTACTTTGGCTAGCATGAATGCACAAATGTTATGGTTGTCCAAAAATATGCCTATACAGGCTAAATTAGCAACACAGAATTATAGAAAAGTTGGCGCATATGAGAAGGATTTGGATTTGACCAATGTGAGAAAAGGAATAGGAGGAAGCCAGCAGAAAAATTGTTTGCCTTCCCTACCCATGGTGGATCATTTTGAGATACAACACTTTCATACATATCTTCTCTGAAGTTATTCACCAGGACTGAGCAGGTGACTGTGTTGTATGTGGAAATTTGGCTAGCTCAATATTATTCCCTTTGTATTGGCTGTCCCTCAGTCTGTTCTTGTGTCCTCCTTATCCTTGTAAAGTGTTAACATGCAACTTTTTTTGAGGCCTTTTTTCCCCTAGAAAAATGCAGAAAAGAACTCTAGGTCCTAGAATGGTGCCCAAAAGAAGACCCTTAGGACTTGATTTTGAACTTGGTTTGCTCACCTATCTGAAGACAAAGAGAAACCAGAGTACTGGTGAAAATTTTCATGTAATAATTCTAGTCATTGGGTGATATCAAAATTACTCAAGCTTGCATCTGTGGTTAATTGGGAGGAAGTGAAGGTAAAAAGTCAGGCTTTGTGATCTCAACTCGCTTCTGCATTTTATCAGCATAGGAACATGGAGAATGATAAAGACTGTGAAGCTTTGATGGATTGAAAGCCTTACAAAAGGAAAAGGAAAAGCTAGAACTTAATTCTTAAGACTTGCTATGGAGAGCAGAAGTCTTTTCAGTAGTTTTAAAAGAGTCTCATCACCTTTGAACTCTAGGAAGACTGTGCTGAAAATCAGTCCTGGGATCTGGTTGTAAAAGTTATGTGACTGAAAAGGAACTAAAATGCAATCTCAAAAGGTCTCTCATTTCAAATCCCTGGGCGTAAAAGAGCAAGACTTCTAAAGCAAGTATGGAAATATTAGAGTTAACAAGCCTGAGAACTTGTAACCTCATACAGCCACTTTTTGATAGTGGAAGCAATGATTAGCATCTTTCCAAAACGTTCCCACTATCTCCTGAAACCTTGCTTGCCTAGAAAGCTCAGCAGAAGACCATTATTTTTCCCAAGATCTGCCTTCAAAAATACTCATGACTTTCAGAAAAAAACAACAACCCCCCCCCAAACAAAACTAGCTTCAAGTTTTATTTTTATTTTTATTTTTTTTAATTCATTTTTATTGTTAGACTTATTGGGGTGACATCCGTTAGCAAGGATTACATAGGTTTCAGGCATACAATTCTACAGTGCATTGTCAACTTGTATAATAAGTTCACCACCCAGTGTGAGTTCTCTTTCCATCACCTTATATTTTAGCTTCAAGTTTTAGAATAGTTACACTAGAAAAGCTGTGCTCAGAGATAAACGCCTTACAGGCCAAGCAGTTGCAAGTCTAGACAAGAAGTGGCAGAATATGAATGTCTATGGGTTTTCAGGGTAGTAGGCCAGAGGAAACAAAATTTGACTGAGGAAACAAAAAATGATTCTGGAATGACAAACTCTAGCTAGATGCATATTCATCAGAAGAAAGATGGACGTAATTACTGTACTGCTCAGATAACATGGTCATTAGGAAACTCTGATTCATAGGAAGTCATGACCTCCATTATATTGTCAAACAATTCCCTTTTATGGATTTTGCAAAAAATAAACAAACAAACAAAAAACCACAAACAAAACAGATGGATAATAGTGAGGTCACAGTTGACCGACATATATTTAACAATCATAGATTATTCTGCCAGGTCTTTTATCCTCAGTGGAGCAGTGCAGCATAGTCTCTGGCACTTGTTAAGAGACTGTTGATTTTACAAAGCCTTTTTTCAACCCTCATCAGTAGGGCAGGTCTTGAGGAATTACTCACTTTTACTTGCTAAATTTAGCAGTGTACTTTCCCTGTCGTGCCTCTAGGCTAAGTTAACTCTCCTGAGTTCTGTCATAATGTGGTCCAGTGCATCTAAATTTTAATGCACATATAAATTGCCTGGAGATGTTGTTAAAATTCAGGTTTTGAGTCAGTAGTTCTGGGGTGAGATCTAAAAATTTAAATTTCTAACAAGTTTCCTGATGATAGCAACAGTACTTATCAAATATATAAACAGGAATCTTGATTATCTTAACAACTCAGAGAATATCATGCTGGTCCTCCAGATTAGTGATATTATGCAAATGAACTAGCTGAGCAAAAACTCTCAAGTAACCTAGGTGTGCTAATAAAATAATTGCACACCAGAAGGTGAAAAATAAAACTTGTGAAAATTTAGAGTCCTGCCAACCCAAAGTGTTTGGGTTTCAGTGTTTCCAGGCATCTTCTTTAAAGCAAAGGTAAAAATGGTACTGCACATCATATCTGAAGAAGATCCACAGCATTTAGTGGTCCTCTTTGGATTTTAGAAGCACATACAGTGATATTAGGAATGCTACTCTGACTCATTTGTCAGGTTATTTGGAAACCTGCTACATTCAAGTGGGTTGAATGGCATACAATCCTACAGTGCATTGTCAACTTGTATAATAAGTTCACCACCTAATGTGACTTCTCTTTCCATCACCTTATATTTAGCTTCAAGTTTTGCAACAAGAGAGGTCTTTACCACAACTCCAGTGTCCAAGGCAAACTCTCCTGAAACTTGGGCCATATGACACACCGAAGTTCTAGAAGTGCCTTAGGTAGATAAAAATGCTTTGTGGGCATCTCTGGTTTAACTCATGAGGGGAGTCTCAGCACAGACTCATAGATTTTTGGAGCATGGTCTATGGTATAGAACTACTTTTGTTTTGAAAAACAACTCCAAATACAGTATTGAAATAAAAAAATACTACTACCACTAATAAGAACCTTATTGTAGACACTGTCTTTGTGACCTGCTCTTATTATGATCAGAGTGTTAATAAAATACAGTAAATCAAAAAGCTACACAAGCACAGCAGTGATCCATTTTACATTGGAAGTCATATATTCAGGATTAGGCTTAAGTGTGGCATGTCTAAAAGGCACAAGAACATTATATGAACAAGTCAGCCATTTCTATACCTCTGCTGCCTCTCCAACATACCCCTTAGAGGCTTGGCTAAATTCCCTCTGAGAATAGAGCAATAAAGGACTCAAACCCTGTCCATGGATGAGTCGGTACAATGTATTGATGCTAGATGTAGCATTAAGATCGTCGTGCATAGCCCTGAAGGACAGTGGTGAAAGAAAATATTCCTATTATTGGAAGCGGTATAGTTGTTGTTCTACTTTGTATGGAAGGAGAAGTATTCTGAAAAATGAATATACTCTGAATCCTTTTAGGGGTCTTAGGAAACAAGAGTAGAATTTTAGTGTCAAGGGAGTCCCCGGAAGAGGTATGTGAATTTATTTATGGGAGCAAGTGAAAGTATGTGAATCTTTGTCATGTTAAAGTCTATGAGAAAACAGCTTCTTAAGAAGAGGTTCTCAGTAATCACATAGACAGGTTGATCTCACACATCTACCCCAAACCGCTCCTTTCTCAGCTGCCCCCACTATAAGAACAATGAGCTCATGAACAGGTAGGGGGGGGTGATGAGCATGGCTAAAGCTTTCTTACCAAGGCTGATCTAGCTAAGGCCATCATGGACCCAGTCTGCCAGAACCAGAGACTGGTGCTAATCTCCAGATGGGCAACTTATTTTTGGTTGATCAATTAACTACTTGGATCCCTTTAATCCCATAGAGTAGCAATACATCTTTAAGGGAATCTATATCTATTCATGTAGGATATTGTCTTCTCTGCCTTCCGTGCCTCAACCAGCATGACTGTACGATAGCTTAATAGAATTCCCAGTCTGTTAAAATGCTGTCATATAACATTGCCTCAGCCCAAGAGACAGGCAAATCTTTCATTAAGGAAGTTATAGCAGTGACCAGAGGATTCATTGTTTTTGTTTATTTGCTTCAGTTTTTAATGATTTACTCCATTAAATGTGAGAAAACCATTATCATCTAAAAGTCAAATAACTCATCAATTTCTCACTAAGGTGCCAGCTCAGTGCACACGTTCTGATAAATTGGTGCACTATACTCAAAAAAAAAAGTATATGGACATAGCCAATGCCTGATATCTGGGCTGTACCTCCAAGAGCTGAAATATACGTGTCTGGGAAACTGTATTTAAGCAGAATTTGCCCTTTTCACAGTCACTCCTAGTGATCTACATGTACAATTTGTGTTTGTTATAATAGGAGCCTTGGTTTTCACAGTTGTAATGCTTTGGCCTTTGCTATATTCTTGTGACTTCAAAAAATTGTGTGTAAATTTGATTATTGTAACGAGCAATTTCAATATTTTTTTGAATATTACATTTTTAAATTTTTTACATTTTTATTACTTTTTATTACTTTTTTCTTTATTACATTTTCTTGATTGCATTATTACATTTAAATCATTAATATATTTATAACCATTAGAAGACGTATTTTTATTGTGCCAATTATTAAGGAAATGCGCTCCAGGACATATAACCTTTAATAGAAGAAAATATTATAATATTATGGATAATTACTACTTGAAAAAAATTAGGTTTTAATTGAAGATAAAGTATACATGACATAAATTCAGTTGAAAATAAAATAAAAACAAGACACAGTTGGGAAAGTGTGAAAAATATAGACAATTTCAGATGGATAGAAATGTTAGAAAGTACTTTTTCTATTGGTTGTACTCAAGACTTGTCAGATATATAGATGATGAATTTACAAATGGAATTTCAGTTACTCTGTGTTAATCAACTTTTCGGCACAAATTCTTTACAATATTCCACCTTGATATAAAATTAGTATCAAATGGAATATTATTCATGGAGCAACAGTGGATCCATCAGATTTTTTTCTCCTCTAAATAGTCTGAGAGCTCAAACAGCTCTATTGCAATGTAAATTGGATTATTGTAGTAATTTTGGATGAATAGTTTCAAAAGAAGTTACTGCCTGTCAATAATGTTTATGATTATCCCAAATGCGTTAATGGATCTCTTGAGATGCCAAGTGCAAGGACAAACAAACAGCTTTCTGAACAGACATTAATGGAGACAAAATCCTGTTAGTAGCTTGGTTTGTGTAAGTTTTTTTTATCTCTTTAGGGACTCATCAGGAGCAAGAAAAATAATATATATTTACCAATGTTATTTTCAAAAATCCTTCCATCTTTTTCTTTGATCCTGACATATTTGGGGAAGAGAATTATTAAATATATTTTAAGGCAGTGCTTTGAGTAGAAAGTAGAAAACTTGTTATAGTTACTACTGATGAGACTAGTTAAATATATCATTACCATTACAAATGAGACAATCTACGTGATACACTTGCATAATTTAATGTGGATGCCCAAAATATTTGTAAGAAATCAAACAGAGGTAAAATTCACTGGCTATTGGCAATTCAAATAAAATATATAAACTTTTTATAATTGAGTTTAATATAAGAAAGGGGCACAAAAGGTGGTTTATGTTTAATGCTTTTATAAAACACATTTATGACATAAGTTTATTACATTTTTATTTATAATCTCACTGAAAAATAAGCAGTCTGTATTGATTAGTAAACTATTCTAAGAATGTGTTATTCAACCCATCAAGCAAGCTGTGAAAGTTAAACAATAATTATTTATACTAAAAGTACTTTATATATTTAAAAGTATTTTATGTACTGCATATAACTTTACTCTTGCAGTAAGCCTATGTCTTATTTAGTTTTTGATTAACATAAGCAAAATATTTTAATATGATTATTGAAATTATTATTTATTTTTCTAACATATGTTTTTGCCTATTTCTAACATGTTATTTTATGCTTTCTGTTTTTAAACATTTCTCTATGTGTTTTAATTGGGAGGGGCATTTTCTGTATCAAATTCTCAAATTTATATATTAATATAAACTACCTAAACTTTTACTTTTTTTAGGTTAAATTTTGACTAGTTATTGCAAATAAAGACATTAAACTGATAGTGATTCTTCATAAAATAAGCATATCTTAAAAATAATTGCATTGTAAATTTTTACATTCAAAAGGTATTACAGGTCAAACAGCAACATCTTACTAATGAGAATTTATAAGATACGTACCTAAAATAAGGATATAGCAAATAAATATCAAGAACTGAAACCAAGAATCATGAAACTGATATTTTATGACAAACAATAAAATTTACCTATGATATAATTTAAACATTTATTGCCATAATTATATTTGCATTGAGATGAATATAGTAAAAGTTCTAAATATATAAAATTGGGAAAATGCTTTCTTTCCTTTAGTTTTATTAGTTATATTTCTAACAGCTCAATGAAATAAAAATATGACCAGATATTAAAATGTAAATCTAAAAAATCAGTCTAGGTTCTTCAGCAACATCAGATTTATTAGCCAATTATAAATATATATTTTAAACTAATATATGCTAGTTACAGAAATAATTTCATATATAGTCACAAAGAAAAAATTTATGTTTCAAAAAGGGAACTTGTACATGAATCAATTTATGACAACAATAAAAAGTAAGTAGTTATAAAAATTAGTAAAAGTAAAAAAGAAACCTGAAAATTAAAACCTAAAGACACAAAAATCTACAAAAAGGGAACATATATCTGTTTCTTATTTTTGTCAGTTAAAGAGGAGATCTAACTAGATATCTGCTTTAAATACTGGGAAGAAGTATTTAAGATGAGGGAACCTGATTAAAACAAGCAGCTATGAAAGAGCACTGTTAAGATATTGTTATTATTACACACCAACAAACAAGGGGGCACAGAGAGGGACAAAGGGTTTATTTTTAAAGGATGTATGTCCATAAAGAATAATTTTTCTTCACTTAGTAGTTTACTTACTCTCAGGAATTTCTAGGGTTGTCACTTGCTAGATCATTGGAAGGTAACTTATGTTCTGAAGTGATTCACTAAGTTCAAGAGGAAACACCTAAATACATATTTATTTTGGGAAAAGGAAAGAAAACATATTTATTTTGGAAAAGGAAATATATAAATGTATTATGTTTTATATATATACACATATATATTGGATGTAGAAATCTATAGGTATCTATATCAATACATATTATATATTGCTCAAATGATTTTTAACAACTTAGCAACATATATACAAATAAGTCTCAAAAAGTTTTTTTAAAAGGTGAAATTAAAAAGAAACAAAAAGCCAGAGTACCTATCAAGCTAGGGATTTCACTGTGTATTTTCTAGTTCCATTCTTTTCCATTATCCTATTGCACCTCCTGGGAGAGGACAAAGGTAGTCAGGATCCAGCTACACCATTCAGCACTATTGACTTGGGTGAACTCTCAAAGAAAATCTATCCTGTGGAAACATTGGACTGTGACAGAGCATTGACCAACAGTCTTTGTTGTTTCATCACCTGGTGGCACGTTTCCCTGTGGTATTGTATGAGCAGAACTTACCTTTAGTTCAAAATGTAAATTTCTCCTTCTGCTCGCAGTCATGGGAAATGTGCTCAAGATGTTTTTATATTATCAGAATATTACTAGCTCTCTTTCAGCTGGAGATGGAGTTTCAAAGTAGGGGCATTTCCTTTTCCAACAATCACTATTCTGAGTAATATTTGTCCTCTATCTCCTTTCCTTTTCTCAGTATTTCCATGATCTCAATAGAATGAAAAAGCAATAATCTGATCAGCGTGAGATAGAATAATATTTTATTTGATAATTATATAAATTGTCTCTGTATTTGTGTGCAAAGATTATGTAAAGCAACAGGAAGTATTGTGTCACATTATACTTAGAATAAAATGTAAACAATACCTAAAAATTGAATAATGTTGCCTACTATGATTCCATCATATGGTTCCTGCCCATCTTTCCAAGTGCATTATCTCATGCAATTCTCATCCTTCTGTTATGTTTCTGTTGTATAAACTTTGTACCAGTTCCTAGGAAATATTAAGGTCTATTTCCTCTCCCCGTTTTTGATTGATGGCCCCTTATTATCTATCAGATCTTATTCTAAATATTACCTCAGTAAAGCCAATCTCAACCATTGAATCTAAACTTCTTCCTACTATCTCAGTGCCAGTGTCCTACATTTATTTCTTTGTCTTCCTTAATAAAATTTATATTTTATATAAATATGTAATATTTTTGTCCATTTGCTTTTACTTAGCTTTCTTCATTATAATGCAAGTTCCATGATGTCACAGATTTGTTCACTTTGGATACAACTGTAACTTAGCATATAACATTATGCCTAATGTTTAATAGCCCCTAATGAAGGTTGATTGAATAATAAATTAAAACTTAAAACATTGAATTTTCAGAAATTGTGGTAAAAACATTAATTACTTGCATACTCATTTATCATAACACCCTTCAAGTTATACTAAAACAGTAGTGTATTCAAAATGTGTACACTATCTACTCAAAAAGTCAACACTTTATAATTAAAGTCATTTTAGTACAGGGGAAAAACAAATAGAAAAAAGTAGAAAGGAGTAAAATAAGTCATTCCTGCCTACAAGTCCTCAAAAATGGAACTGCTGTTACCACCATTTAAGCATTTGCAAAATTTTGTATGTAATTTCTGAACAAAATAATCTCTTAAGGGACCTAAATATACTTATTGATCCAAAATACATTTCAATGTAGATAAATATTATTGAAAGGATGATGGTTATTTTTAAAAATAAAAATAAGTTGAAAGTTTCTAATGTAGATATAATGCCTTAGTTTTTACTTACAGTCATATTTCCCAAATTTGTGCCTACTCTAGTTTGCTCTTTATCTAAAAACAAATGATTAGTAGCTGCAGAATGAATTCTGCAACAAAAACTCCAAGCAAATAATGTGCTACTTTTATATACTTTTGTCAATATGACAGAAGAAATGATTATGCATGTAGAATAGAATAAAAAATTTGGTAGTCTTTTGAAAATTTTATGCCATAATTTTAAAGTTTACCTTCCTTCCATAGGTTTAAAGAAAATGGGATCAACATTCTCATAAAGGGAGAGTGGTTCAGTTGACTTGGTATAGTATTCCAACTAACTGAAAGTTTCAAAAGAAAAAAATTATTTTAGAATATCACTGAATGTGCAAGCTATCCCATTTATGTCTGAAATACATTCAAGGTTTTGCTACTAGCTCTAACTATATAGGTCATACATACATAGACATTTGTCACTTAGTGTAACAACAATATCTAACCGAACAGATAATTGAAATTACTTTTATTTGTTGATTGATATCAGTAAAATAGGTATTATTGACTGGCAATAAAACTCGTATGAGTTCACTGAAGGCTATAACTCTATAATTATCTAACTTTGTTACAATCAGATAAATAATACATATTTTGATGATGACTATAGAAAACACATTTTGGATGAATATTGACTCTCAAGATCATTTTTTATTAAGCAATTAGTAATGTATTATCATTTACTTTTTAAAAAATCTAAAGTCCTTCATTTATTCGTATTTCCTCATTTCTTTTACCTATGTCTTCTTTGGTTCCAGCATTTTATCCAGGAGAGCACATTACCTTCAGTTGCCAGGTCTCCTTTGGCTAATTTTGCGTGTGACAATTTCTTAGACCTTTTTTTGCTTTTGATGACCTTGATAGTTATAGATATTGTGGTCACGTATTTTGTAGGATGACACTCTATGCAAATGTGTCCGATATTTTCCTCATGATTAGACTAGGATTATAAATTTTTAGACCACAGAGTAAAGGTACCATTTCCATCACTTCCTATCAAGTGTACCAACTATCAGCAAGGTTCATTACTAATAATATTGACCTTGGTCACCTGGATGGTGCAAGGCTAGTCAGATTTCTACACTTTAAAGTTATTCTTTTTTTTCCTTTTCATACAGTACTCTTTAGAAGGAAGTAGCTAGGTACAGCTCACATGTAAGTAGTAGCAAGTTAGGTTATACCTCCTTGAGGGTGGAGTGTGAATTTCAATTATTTGTGTATCCTAACCTCTACGTATACGTATCTACAGGTATTTCTATATGTAACCATCTGTATCTATATTAAGCTGAACATGAGTTCACATTGATGTCATCGATTGCAGTATTCACTCAGAATAGTTTCATGCTCCCTGCCAATTCCCACGACTCACATATTCAGCTTTCCTACACTCCCTCCAAACCCCTGGCATGCCCTTGTCTCCTTTACTGTGTTTATAGTTTTGCCTCTTCCAGAATGTCATATAACTGGAATCATATAGGCTTTCAGACTGGGTTTTTCATGTCGCAATATGCATTTAAGGTTCATTCCTGCCTTTTTTTGTTTTTGTTTTTGTTTTTGTTTTTATTGGAGTCTTGGCAAAATTTTATCATTTTAATATTATTTAAAAATGTAAAAATTTTAAGTGTGCATTTCTACAATGCTCACCACCCAGAGTCAGTTCTCTTTCCATCACCACCCATCTGACCACCTCTCCTCCACGTACCCCACTCCCCACTTACCCTCTGGTAACCACTAAATTTTTGGTCGTGTCCATGAGATTCTGTTTCTTTATATGTTTATCTTATTCCTTTGTTGCTTTCAGTTTTATATCCTACGTATGAATGAGGTCATGTAGTTCTTGACTTTTCTGTCCAACTGACTTCACTTCACACGATAATCACAAAATCCTGTCTTTTTTTTTATAGCTAATTTCTTGTTATCATTGAATAATAGTCTATGGTGTGGTATACCACAGTTTATTTGTACATTTACCTATTGAGGGTATTTTCGCTTCTCCTAGATTTTGGCATTTATACATAAAGTTGCTATAAACATTTTTGTTCAGGTGCTTTAACTCCTTTAGAGAAATACCAAGGAGCATGATTAATGGATCATATGGAAAGATTCTTTGTCCTTCTGAGAAATTGCCTGAGTCTCTTCCAAAATGGCTTTATCATTTTACATTTTCAATAGTGTGGAAAAAGGTTCTGTTGCACGAGCATTTGATGTTGTCAAGCCTTTTTGTTTGTTTGATTCTGTTTGTTGGTTTTAACCATTTTAGTAAGAGTATAATAATATCTCACTTTTGCTTGTATTTCCAGTATCAAATGGTTTTGAGAAGCTTTCCATATGCTTATTTACAACCTGTGTATCTTCTTTGGTAAGGTCACTTTGTCAATCTTTTGTTTGTTTTTTAAATGGGGTCATTTGTTTTTTTACTATTGAGTTATATAAGTTATTTTGTACTTTAGGTAAGATTCCTATCAGTATATATTTGAAAATATTTTTTTCTAGATTTGTTTTTTCATTCTCTTAACAAGGTCTTTCATAGAGTAAAAATATTGTAATTTTACTAAAACCCCTTATCTTTTATTTTTCTTCCGAGTATTATGCTTTCGTTGTTGTGTTAAGAAACCTCAATTATAAACACGAGGCTAAAAAAAATAAACACGAGGTCACCTAGATCTTAGGTTTTATTCTAAAAGTTTTATAGTTTTGTGTTTTAAATTAGTTTTGTGTTTTACATTTAAGTCTGTGTTCTACTTTGAGGATTTTTTTTGTTTGCGTTTTTTTTTTTTTTTTTTTGAGGGGGGTTATTGTATAAAGGCTGTATCTAGGGGATTTTTAAAAAATGTTCAATTACTACAGCACCATTTATTGAAAATGAGTATCCTTTCCCCATTCACTTTTTGTGGGTTGATTTCTGGGCTTCCTGTTGTGTCCTTTTGATTCATATGTCATTTTTTTTTTCAATTCTATGTTGCCTTTATTATTGCAGCTCTAGTAAGACTTGAAATCTGGTAATCTAAGTCCTCAATTTTTGTTCTTTTCTGTAATGTGTTGGCTACTCTTGGTCTTTTGTCTTTTCATATATACTTTAGGATCAGTTTGCTGATATCCATTCAAGAGCTGTTGAAATTTCATTTGGGTCTGAATTGAATTGATAGACCAAGTTTGGAAGAATTCAAACCTAACAATATTAAATCTTTCTATCTGTACACATGGATTAGCTCTCTATTTACTTAGATCTTCTTTGATATCTATTATCAGTGTATTATAGTTTTTCAAATAAGGCCCTGCATTTTAGATGAAATTTTATCCAAATATTTTATTCTTTGGTACTATTATAAATGGTATTGTGTTTGAAAATGCCAGTTGTTCATTGCTGTTATATAGAAACCCATTTCTCTTTTGAATATTAACTTTGTATCCTGAAAACTTTTGTCAATTCTCTGAGATTTTCTATATAAACAAATGTGTTTTCTTCAAGCAAAGAAAACTTTTTTCTTCCATCCCAATCTGTGCACCTTTTATTTCTTTGTGCAATCTTAATAACTAGGATTCTTTCATTACATTGTTGAATAGGAATAATAAAAGGTGACATCCATGACTTGTTTTCTATCACAGGCAGAAAGTATCCAGTTCCTCATCATTAAGTATTACAGTAGCTACAGGGTTTTATGCAGATGTTCTTAATTTTATAAGTGTCTCTAACAAGTTGAGTAAGTTTTCTAGTATCCTAGTTTGCTGAGAGTTTACATCACAAATGGATATTAGATTTGTTTCAAAATTTTTTTTGTACAATCGGTATGATGGTATGATTTTTCTTTGTTAGCCTAGTGATGTGGAGTGTGACATTATTTAATTTTTAAATATTGTACCAACTTTACATACATGGAATAGATCTCAAATAGTTATAGTATATATTTACTTTTATATATTGTTGTGCTTTATTTACTAATATTTTGTTTACAATATTTACATTTATTTTTGTGAAAGATACTGATCTGTAGTCTTCTTTTATGTAGTAGCTTTATCTGATAACTTGTAATAAAGTAATACTGGCCTCATAAAATGAGTAAGAAAATGTTCCCTCTGCTTCTATTCTTTGGAAGAAATTTTGGAAAATTAATGTTATTTGTTATGGATCTGATGATTTCTAATCTGAAGGTTATTAATTATTGACTCAATTCTTTGACAGATATACAACCATCTATTTTCCTTCTGTGAGGTTTGGTCGTTTTCTTCTTTCAATTGCTCCAAAGATGATAGATTGAAAGATAGATAAATGTAATATTAAAATACTCTAACATAGCTGTTTTGTATATGAAATATATTAATTTAGAACTAGCTACAATGATCTGTAAATTTTATAAAATTTGAAATATAGAGTTGGTGGTCTTGTAGATAACTTAATAGTTGTTTAATTATTAAGAGATTTACCTGTGAGAATGGCTATTATCAACAAGACAAGGAATAACAAGTGCTGGAGAGGATGTGGAGAAAAAGGAACTCTGGTACACTGCTGGTGGGAGTGCAAACTGGTACAACCACTGTGGAAGGCAGTGTGGAGGTTCCTCAGAAAATTGGGAATGGAGCTACCAT
>PVJL010016753.1:0-20087 GCA_004026885.1 Lyroderma lyra | reverse complement strand
GCCCAGTGCAGGAGTGCCCAGTGCAGGAGTGCCCAGTGCAGGAGAGCCCAGTGCAGGAGTGCCCAGTGCAGGAGAGCCCACGAGCGGCTTCTGGCAGGACTCCCCCCCGCCCCACACCAGGTGCACACTCTGGGGTCAGGCAGGGCCTGGAGCTCCCTGCTGGGGCCCTGACCACCCCGCTCTGGAAAGGGCCTGTCCCCTTGTTGGCTGGTCCTGTGGGGCCCGGGTTTATGATGGACTGGCCGGGTATCATTTCTACCTTATTCCTAGCTGGACAAGGAGAGGGTAGGCTGCCTCCTCCCTAGCAGACTCAAGCTCTCTGGAAAGATCCCTCAAGCCAAAATGGGCCAAGACCTGGGGGTATGGCAATGTTTGCCCTCCGAGCAGTATTTCTCCTGTGAGGTGAAGAATTTCTGGAGCTGGTACGGGGACAAGGATGGAGCAGGGACGAGGCCCACGTGATCCGAGGTCAGGGACCTGGGAAAAACACCCAGGTGCGGTGAGCCTGGGGCCCACCTTCAGCACGTTGGCTACAGGGACCTTGACCTTTGGAGGAGGGAGCTCAGAAGAGCTCTAGAGCACGCAGACCCCATTCGACTTGGCTCAGTCGGGTCCACTGAGGCCCCAGCTGCCCCTTCTCCATGTCTTCCCCTGCTGGGGGGCCTGGTGGTCCTGATGGGGGCCTGTCCTACACTCCCTGCCTGGGGCAGAGGTGCTGGATGTCCCTCATATTGTTTCTACTCAGGATTTGGCTCCTCCAGGCCTCAGGGTGTGGCAGCCGAGGGAGGGCCACCTTACTCCACAAGAAAGGGCCTCACCCCACCCCCACCCCACCCCGGCAGGGCACCCATAGCGTCTGAGCCAGGACCACACTGGAGGCCACTGGAGTGGCCTTCAGTCCAGAGTGCAAAGTGGCCTTGAGAGGCGAGGAAGTGTCCTACTTGGAGGCCAGCGAACGGCCAGTGCATTCAGTTTGAAGCATGTATGCTAAGCTGCTGCCCACCTGGGCCATGCTGGGGTCGGTGTGAGGCAGGAGCAGCTCTCAGTAGCCACTCCTTGGTCTTGGGGGTCCTCTCATTAGGCCCTGGGGTTTGGGGAGGTATGAAGTTTTCCCATCACCCAAAGTTTTTGGAGAAGACCCTCTCTGAATTCTGCTTCTGTCCCTCCCACTTTGCAGTAAGCAGCCGAGGTTCGTCTCCATCAAAATGCACACAGGTCCCGTTTAATGAGCCCCGGGTGACCATGTCCCAGCTACCCTTACAAGAATACAAAAGAGAAGGGTCTCTACACTGCTGCTCCTGGGGACATGTTGAAGGGTGGAGGAACAAGAAGGGCCTCAGTTGCCACCTCTCAGGTATAGGGTCTTAGCTGCCCTTGCTCCAGTGGGTGCAGAAACTTTCTCTTTGCAGACCCCTGTGCAGGAAAACCTGGATGAGACGGTCATCCGTGTCTCGTGGATGAGGCCCAGCACACATACCTTTGCTACCTCAGTCCACAGGGGACAGATGGGCCAGGAATGGGGGCAGGTCAGAGCAGCAGCAGAAGCTCCTCGGTGGGGCGGCAGGTGGAAGGGTGGTGAAGACCCTGGAGAGTCTTCGGTGGGCTTCTTCCTGCCTCCTCCCTTATGCACACCTTCTTCATCTTGAACCCAAGAAGGTCCCCCCATTTTCAGTCTCTGTGCCCAGGGCTTCAGCCACCTCTCCCAAGATGTGGTGCTTGCCTGCATCCTCCATCCCATCCTTGGGTCCCTCTGCACTGCCTGGCACCTCCCGTTCTAGCTGGTCAGCAGGCTGGGGCCTCCACGTGGCCCATGGCCAAGGTGGCAGATGTCTACGCTGGCCATTCCAAAATCTGCAGGAAGTAGTGGGGAGGTCCAGGCCCTCCCCTGGTCACTGCTCTTGCTGGCGTTGCCAGGTGGAGGCCTCGGGTCCTGGTCAGTGATACTGGCTCTGGCCCTCCAGTTCCAGGCCTTCCTGGAACTGGGCCGAGTCCAGCTCCCTTGCAAAGCCCCTCACACCACTCTCCCCTTCTCCCTCTGCTGGCTCTCTGTTCATGGTGCCGTAGGTGTGCCGGGCGGGGGAAGAGGCTGGGGTCAGGTTCATCTCCGGCTCTTGCAGCACGGTGGCCACATACAGCTGCTTGGGACAGAGAGGGGAGATCAGAGTTAGGTCCCATCTGGAACAAGGCCCTGGGCATACCCTTCCCCCTTATACCTCTGCCCCTCCAAGCCACGGTCCTTCCTTCTTCACCAGCAGCAGGAGTCCTGGCCATCCCACCCGCCCAGATGCCCTTGGTCATTTACTGGGCGTGTGTGAGCTCCCAGGGCTCATTAGTACAGGTCTCCTAACTCCTGGTCCACCCTTCCTTCAGCAAATGTGACATTCATTCTGGTTTCCAGGTCAGGCTGAATACAGGGATACATAAGATTAGGTTCCCCCGTGCTGGGGTTTGGAGAGACCCCTTCCAACCACCACCCGATCCTGAGCTAGTGTACTCTCTAAGACAGCTTCAGGGTGCATCCGCAGCTGCCTTGGGCTGTGTCATTGATTAGTCTGTGAATCAGGATTTGAAACCGAGACTGCTAGCTGAGGTCTTGGTCATGTGACCTATCAAATCCAGGAATGGCCCCAGGAATGCCTGGTTGGGCAGTAGTAGCACAGGAAGTACTGGGGGATAGAACTGTTCGTCATCTCCCGAAGTGGCTTTTAAACCAACACCTTATTTTGAAAATTGGTAATTATGGGATAGAATTAAACCTTTCCTGTAGGGATTCATTTCAGCAAAATCACACAACCCTAGTTGATGAGGGAACAATTTTCCTACAGAAGAATCTAGGTATCTGCACAACAACAAAGTAAATCCCATAGGTGACCTTTTAGTCCTCAGTGGAAAAATTGTAACTGAACAATGGAAGAAGCCAGCTGTCATCCCCTTAACAAGGGAATCACTTTAGCATCATTAATGGGACTAAACAGGATTTTATTTATCTCCTGATGTGATGCACAGCACTAATTGTAAGTGGTCTAGCACCTAGTGTTGAACTTGAACCTATCAAACTTTCGGATCTAACTTCTAGTTTTTAGGGAATAGGACTTCATGAAGAAACATTCAGAAAAATCCAGAAGGTAGGACATTCTGCAAGACTACTGACGTGCCCTCTCCAACAAGTCATTAAAAAGAGAAGGTGCTAGTATTAAAGGGACATGCACAGGTGCCAGATGAATGGAGCACAGAGACTGGACTGGATCTTGCTTTGGACAAGCTATACGAGATATTTCTGGAACACTTAGGACAATTTGAATATGGATTGGGTACTCAAACAGGTAAACATTTATATATATGGAAAGATGGAGATTGTCAAGGAAAAATGCAGGTTATAAAACTGTATGCCAGTGGTTCTCAACCTTCCTAGTGCTGCGACCCTGTAATACAGGTCCTCATGCGTGGGGACCCCCATAAAGTTATTTTCGTGGCTACTTCATAACTGTCATTTTGCTACTGTTATGAATTGTAATGTAAATATCTGATATGTGTTTTCCGATGGTCTCAGGCGACCCCTGTGAAAGGGTCGTTCGACCCCCAAAGGGGTCACGACCCCCAGGCTGAGAACCGCTGCTGTATGTAGTATTACTTCATTTTAGCAAAAATGTATAATCTATCTGGAAGACTATACACTGAGGTATTAGTGGTCATCTCTGGGTGGTAAGAAAATGGACTTTCTTTTTTTTCATTTTGGCTCATCTGTTTTTTCCCCATGATATCTACAATGTTTACATACCACTATTGGAATAATGAAAGATTTAAAAAATCAGTTCCAGTAAGCTCAGGTTTTAAAGTCAGATAGACCCGGTTCAAACTTCAAACTTTGTTCCACCACTTCCCTGCTTAAGAGCGCCCTGGGATCTAAATTAATTGACTTTTTTGAGCTTCAGTTTCCCAATATGTAAAATGAGAATGAAAAGCCCTATTGTGGGAGGTTTATCGTAAAGGTCAAGAGAGAGAATGGGGAAGCCTCAAGTTCCTAAGAAGATGTCAATAAGCAATCGCTCCCAGTGTTTGAGAAGGGCCATCTGGGAGGGGCCCCAGGGGAGGTGCTATGTGAAGACAGACTTTTCTGCCTTGAAATCTCCTGGCTTCTCCATCACTGAAGCTCTTTCTCCCTTGCCACTCCCCTGAGATAATCGGTCCATCTACGAGGGTTTTTCTTTTCCGTGTGAGGCAGACCTGCAGTTCTGTGCAGTGGGCTGCACATGTCCAGCACTGTTTTGTCTCTGCACTTGGACCTGACTGCCCCTGGGCCCTGCCCCCCCAGTCTGCATTTCCATCAGCCTGTCTTCAGTTCCCCCAACGCTCCAGATTGTCTCTTTCAGGCCTTTTGCACAGGCTGATCCTCTTCCTCAAATGCTCTTTCCCCACACCCGATCCCATTGGATCCCCTACTCTCATTCCTGGACTTGGATTAGTTGTTCCCTCCTCCGGGAAGCCTTCCCTGAGTGCCCTCTTCAGTGCTCCTCCAAGGCACCGGAGCTTTGGGGCATGGGCCCACCCGTCTCGGTGCATGCATTGCTGCTGGCCCTGCATCTGCGCTTGTGGCTGAGATGTGGGCCAGCGCTCATGCCCACCCCAGGCTGAGCTTCAGTGTGGGAGCCAGTGCCCAGCCTGCTGGACCCCTGCACTGAGTCTGGCCTGGTCTCTTCACACACCAATGGGCTCACTGATCTGGTAACGCCCCAGTCTTACCATTCACTGTGGACCTCCAATAGCTCCCTGCAGCTCTGTCTGTGCCATGCTGCCTGGCACCTGTGTGCCTGGAGGCAGCCCATGGTCCTGAGGCTGAGCTCCAGCGTGTCCCTGCGTCTCTATGACTGAGCTCGCTGTGGCTGGGTTCTCCCTGACCTCTCTCTTGCTCTCTGAGTTCCTTCTAGAGACTGTCGAGTAAAACTTGGATCTTCTCTTTTCCCAGTGCTTCAGCCAGGGCCACGGCAGCAAACTGACCTGGGCCAAGTCCTGCTGTGTCAGAGGAAGGAAGGGAGCCCGCGGGGGCCCCATTTCCTCCCCAGTACCCAGGGTGGGTGCTCAATGCTGGTGCCCCCAGTTCCGCTGCAGTAGACCACCCCTATAGACACCCCACTCCAGACCTGGCCCCCAGGGTGAAGGTAGTGACTCACAAGAGAGGTGGGCGTGGAGGTGGTGCTGCTTGGCTCCATGTCAAACACCGTCTCCATTTCCTCCTCGGGCTGCCAAGGCAGTGGGGAGAAAGGTGGAGGGTCACACAATGAGGGTACCTGCCCTTTGTCCCTCCCTCCCCACATCCAGACAAGCTTGGACCCTGCCCCTTAACTCAGCTGATCTTCTGCTTTTCCAGACCCGCTGACCAGCTGGCAGGATTGAAGCCTAGGGGGACAGAGAGAGGACTGGGATGCTAGGGAGACACCTTCCAGAATGCTCATTCTCAAGGATCATGTTGAGGGGAAGTAAGCAGGGTTGGGGTTGGGGTTCAAAGATGATTCTGCTTTGAGTCTAGGACATGCCTGACCTCACCTCTCTCATCGTTCCTCTCGGGATTTCCCCGCCCTATCTGGAATGAGTCCTAAACCACTATGATCTAGGTCCCTGGCCACTGTCCTCTCAAGAGTGCACACCTGGGCCACCAGATCCTGTGGCATCATTGTATTGGGAAGACAGGGTCTGAGGCGTCATTCACTCCACCCCTTTACTAGCATGGCACCTGGGCCAGGGGATGGAGGATGGGCAGCAGGGGCCCGTGCCCAGGGTCTCAGATGCGATGTGATCACTAGAAGCAAGAGCCTCCCTCCTCTGTCTCAGCTGGATGCCAGCACTGTAAATGAACTTACTTTCTTTTCCTTATATCAATTCATTTAAAAAGGAAACAATTCACTCTTATAATCAGAAAACCCATGTCAGTTGTTATAAGCAGAAAAATAAATATATATAAACTCTCAGAAAAATAAATGTGTAACTATGAAAAATAACAAAATAATGCTTTAGCCCACTGGAAATCATTCTAGTCCGCCTGCACAGACACCTCACCTTGGGACATGCTGGCCTAGAGCGCCCAGCGTGGCTGGCATGGCTCTCCACGGGGGTGGAGTGGCTCCCTCCTGAAATGATTAGGCTGGGCCCCACTGGCAAAGAGCAGAAGGAGTCACGGGACCTAGGGAGTCAGGGTCCCCTCCAGAGAGCCTCAAGGTCAATATCCCGGGGTTCCTACAAGTGAGAAGATGACTATCCCCCTCCCCCAGGCCATCATCCTTTACCACCCCCACCTTTCTCCTTCATCCTATCCTCTCTCTCAACCCTCCAGCCCTTGGAATGGTGCTCATAGCTCAGTGACCGGACAGGCTTACAACTTAGGAGGGGTGGGCCAGCAGCAGGCTGTTGGAAAGAGATGTCAGAGGGGGAGAAGAAGAAAGGACAGTTGTCTTCTAAATATCCCCAACCCGTGAGGGCGCCAGTGCCTGGGCCAATGCAAGGTGCGTGCGTACACACGCGTGCACACACATGCACACACTGAGTTTGCACACCCCATCATTGGAGAGAAAGGCCAGAACCTTTCATCTCTGTGGTGCTGTGGGTGCCTAGGTCAGCAGGGTGTCCTGGAGCTGTGTCCCCCAGGATCTGGGGACAACCCGTGGAGGAAAAGTAGGCTGACAACTCACCGCGTAGGCGCGTGCCCGCCGAAGCCGCCCCATGAGAGTGCCCAGGCAGGCGATTATCATGGAAATCATAAGCGTGGAAAGGGAAAAGATGGTGATGCTGTGGAACGAGCCTGCCAAAGAGGAGACAAGGGCTCAGGGCTCGAGGACTGGAGCTGTGGGCAGCAGTCTGCCCGCTGAGACGCCCCCCGACTACAGGGGCCTGGGGTCCAGCTCAGCACCTCTGTAGTGGCTTCGAGCCTGGAGCAGACAGGCTCTTGCCCAATTCTTCTCCTAACAACTGATATGATGACGTCATGCCTCAGTGCTATTTGACCAGGTTAGAATTTGGCATCTCGTGGACTCCATGAAAAAGTTTAATTGACTAAGTATCCACTTAAGTGCCCATTGAAACGTGTCCTTCACCCGTCAGTTACCTCCCACATCACAGTCTCTGGGAAGTATCTTCGAGTTACTCGTTTGTATCACTGCCCCCAAATACGATCTCTGACCCCCTTGGGGGTACTTTCTCAGTGGCCAGGCACAGTTATCTGCTTGAAAAGCAATCCAGAATGTAAAGTCATTTATGTGTGTTTCGCTGGGCGATATTTGGTCATG
Source organism: Lyroderma lyra (assembly GCA_004026885.1). NCBI lineage: Eukaryota > Metazoa > Chordata > Mammalia > Chiroptera > Megadermatidae > Lyroderma > Lyroderma lyra. The sequence goes on along the minus strand of PVJL010016753.1, from coordinate 12,813 downwards.
CTTTCAGGGTAGCCATTTTCTATCGCCGTAAACATTAAATCGGTCACTATAGTCAGAGGTTACGGCATAACGATGCTCATCATTGTGTTTTTATAACAGCACAAAATTGTAAACAACAACGGATATCCAACAATGGAGAACTGACTAAAACTGACAGTGTTCAACACAGCCATTGAAAGACATATGTTCAGGGGGCTCCCTGGTGGTGTAGCGGCTGGACCTCAGCGCTCTTAACGCTGTGGCCTGGGTTCGATTCCCAGCCAGGGAGCTAACCCCCACCGCCCCCCCCCCCAAATAGACATGTGCTCAGTGTTTCAATAGCACTGGAGGCGGCTCAGAACATAATGCTCAGTGAACAAACCTAGGATGCAGGACCGAATGTTATAAAGCAACTATCCCGATTTTGAAAAGTAGTAATAGACCAGTCAACTCCCTTCCACTTTGCCCCTCCCCCAAAACGTGTGGACAGAATGAGGTCTGGAAGCAACAACCATCAGGCTACGGGTGGGTTACGGGTCATTCAAATTTCGATCTTTTGATGTTTTATAACAAACATGTAGTGTCTCATAGTTAAAAAGAACAGTATTATACAAAACGGAATCTGCTGGGTGGTAGGGAAAGGCTAGGGGGTGGGAAATTGCGGGGGGACTCCACATGGGCAACACACACAAGCGGTTGAGAGCTGAGTGCTTACAGATGCCACAGGGACAGGAAGAGTAAGGAAATGCAGACTTCCCCTTCTCCATGCCGCTGAGAAGGTTAAGGTCAAGTGTCCCTGAGGGAAGGCCAGTGTAGGGGGAGAAAGGACGCAGTGTGCTGGGAGGGGCGGGGAGGACGGGGAGGTCAGTGTGAGCTTCTTGCCTCAGAGGGGCTTTCCAGTCCCTGGCCTGCAGGGACAGGGACAGCAGCGCTGTGTAGCCAAGAGCTCGTTTCCTGCCTGCCTTGAATTAGAAGGAAGGAACGTGACGTTTCCTGCCCTGAGGGTTATAAGCCGAAGTGCACCCGATTTGGACAGCTTGGGTACACGCCCTCCCCTACCTTTAAACTCCTGTCTGGCCTCTAATGTGAGCCCCAGGGGCCTAAAGAAGCCGCTGGGCTCTGGCGGAGCTGTGGCAGAGGGATTTACAGGCCTGCGACCTACCCAATCGTATGACGGAGAAGAAGAGCATCCAGAACAGCCCCAGCAGTGGCGCAAAGATGGCCTGGTTGACGGCGGCCATGTGGATCTGCTCGTTGAGTTTGGTCGGTGCGTACGAGTAGTACATGTTATAGCGGTCTGTGATATGCTTCATGCACAGGTACAGCAGCCCTGGGGGCCGGGAGACAGAGGCACACTCAGGGGTTGCTTCCTGCCTGGGGCCTGCGCTGTCCCGAGGCGCCCACAGGACCGAAGAGTCAGATTCAGGGTCTGTCAGACCAGAGCAGCAAGGGCCGAGGGCGGGCTGCGGGAGCCCCATGGTGCCGACCTTTGGGGCCAGCATCTTCCCTTTGAGCCCCTAGAACCTATTCTGCCAGTTTGGTGAAGAGTCATTCATTCACGCACTCACTCAACACACATCCTATGCAAACAGCCATGCCACGTCACTGCTGTCCTGGCCCTGGCCCTGACACCTCCCGCTCTGCCGGCAGGCCCTCCCAGGTTCCCTCCTGCTCCAGGAGGTGGCCTGATGCTGTGGGGCTCACTTCCTCCTCCCAGTCCGGGGGTGTGAAGCCCTGGCTGTGCCTTAGGGATAACTCACCAAAAGGGACAATGATAGGGCAGGTGATGCTGTACGCCACCACCACACTGAAGATGTTCAACATCCACGCGTACTCTCGCCCATACTGGAAGTCTATGGCCAGGTCCTGGGGCAGAAGGCAGGAGTCACCCTAAGGTGGCCTGGTCCCCTTGGCTTGGCCGCTCCTGTGGCTCCTTATCCGTCCTCCGGGAGCTGGTGGGCAGCTCAGGCCTGGAGGCAGCCTGCCTTCCAACCCTGGAGTGCAAGGAGCACCCGCCTCACCTCACCGCGCCTCCCACCCTCGGGGCTGTCCGGCGGGCTTCCTTCGGGACGCCCTCCCGGGGGAGCGCTGCGGGCTGTGCTTCGGAAAGGGCCTGGCCCTCACCTTTCGGATGTGGACTCTCTCTGGCTCTGACTTGGAGAAAAAGAGGCGGGTGCTGTACAGGAAGAGCGACCCCAGGCGCAGCAGCTCCATGCCTGTGCCCAGCAACGCGGCCGTGATCACGTAGTTGACGAAGAAGGCGCCATTGTCTGGCAGGAACACGCACCTGGGCACGGGGGACAGTAGAAGACAGCAGCCAAGGCCAAGGAGGAGGAGGACAGGGCAGAGGTGTTGACAGGGAGGAGGAGAGGAAGGAGAAGAGCCAACCGAGGGGGTGGGGATGGAAGGTGGAGGTAGAGGTGGGGAGAATAAGTTTCAGAACCTGTGCTCCCGCCCAGTCACGTGAATAAGGGCCCTTGATGGGGGATGGGGATGGTCTGCACCAAGTGTGGATGTGTGAGCAGATCCATGTGTTGGCTTGAGCTAAGGCAGGCTGTTTGGCCTGGGCCCACAGACCCTGGAGAGTCCATGAGTAGAATTTGGGGGGCGGGGAATTATATCTTTATTTCCACTAACCTCTAACTGCAACTTAGTGTTTCGTTCTATTAAGAATGTAGGCAACGAACCACAGCCACGTCGGCCATGGGCGCGGGTCTGTCACCCACGGACATCAGACATTTGCATATCGCGTTGCAGTCATTGCTAACATCGTACTCATCACAGCCTCTAAATGAGGCTGGGTACCCGGCACGCTGCTGACCACACACGGGAAAGTGTCCAGAAGTGTGTTTGATGCAGCTGCCACCTTCAACTAGATGTCATTCCGCCACCTAATGGCCAAGCCGCTGGCTCTCACCTCGGTGACCCAGGCATCTCCTGCTTTCCGGTGTCCCCCTCTACACCATTCTGTCAACTTCCTTGAAAAGAGAAATCTGAGAGCCCTGGACGTATTTCAAAACTCCTTCGAAAGCCGTTCTTTCTTGATGGCGTCAGAGGGGACCCATGGACTCATCATGCGTTTCTTTCTCATATATAAACTGTTCAAGATACTGACTAGCCATAGATGAACTTAATCATTTTAGGAAAAAACACACAGCTTATAGTAGTTGGCAGAAACTATAATAACAACTCGTTATAGTTATTACAATTAGAGTTGGCAGAAACTACAGAAAACCTGGAGAATCCCGGTCCTCACTCTGTAGAGCAAGCTATGGACACTTGTGGGTCATTTGCAACACTGTATCTTTGAAAATTAAAATTTTCAACATTTATAACCCTAAACACACACACAAAAAAAACAAAATTGGCTAGCTGTCCAATATGACCTACATGTTGCCTTGTTGAAAGGCCCTTCAGCTAAGTAACATCAGCGTTCACAACTGATGCCTTTAAAACAATAATATGAAACTTTGACTTGCCTATATTTAAAATGCATTGTTCTGTTATTAAATGTGTTAACAAAGATCATGTTACAAATTCAATTTTTTAAAAACGTGATCATTATATTTTAGTAGAATTGGTATTCTTGGTTATGTAGATATTTTGGGCACTTCAAGGCAACTACTCAGAGTATATGTAAAACTGATGAAATCTGAATAAGCTCTGTGGATTGTCTCAATGTCGATTTTCCATTGGGATATTGTGCTATAGTTATGCAAGATGTTACCATTGGGGGAAACTGGATGAAGGGTACACAGGACACATTTGAGGGCCAATTTCCTGTGAATCTACAATTGTTTGAAAAACTTCAGGGAAGGGGTCCCTGGGCTTACTGATTGCCAAAGGGACCTGTGGCACAGGAAAGGCTAAGAGGCTCCCTAGTGAGAGCGTTCACATGTGTTCATCTCCAGTTGTGTGAGGAGATAAAGGCCATCCATGTCCACTTGGTGCGAACCACCACAGCCCCCGTGTACACTGGGAGCACCCCTCAACATGCACTGGAATACTCACTGGAACTTGATGGATGCCTCCTCCAGATAGTAGATGTCAAAGAGCCAGCGGAAAAGGACATCCAGACTAGATGCAAGGACAAGGCCGGCCCTTTAGTGACGCTGTGCGCCAAGGCCTGGAGTTCAATTGTTCTTGGACAGTCTTCCCTCCTTCCATCCTCCCTTGTTCTACCCCCAAAGACTCTTGCTTGCATCCTAATACTCCAGCTGGCCAGTCCACCCTGCCTCTCTTCCTCCTTAACGCTGGGCCACCCCTGCCCCTAACCCTTTGGCCTTCCAGCTAAAGGCCACTTCCTGTAGCAAAGTTTTCCCAAGCCATCTCTCCCACAATGCCCTCTCCCTCTTGGTTTCTACTGCACTTCGGCTGCGTTTTCCCCAACTTGGTTGCCAGTGAGCTGGTCAGCATGGCTTGTCGCCCAAGCTCAATGATAAGCTCTTTGAGGGCAGAGTTCATAGCTGACACCTTAGAGTTCCCATGACACCTAGGACATGTGAGTCTCCTGACAGACACTGGATTGTCATTTGAGCAACGGATCTGCAGTAATCACAGGCAGGTCTACAAAGTAGGTTCCAGCTCTAGGGGGAGCCTGACAGTGGGAGGAGGGATAATTAGAGGTGAGGTACCTGGTTAGTCCCATAGAGGGTAGAATGACCACCATGAACACCAGAAAGATGTAGCACTTGTACACTATGATAAGATTCTGACTTGATCTAGAAAGAAACAAAAAGAGATTTATTTGGTGAGTGAGACGTGATAAGGACCAAAGGCCTAACTACAGCCTGAAGAGAGAGAGACAGCTTCCTGGCCTAGAAAATCGGTTTAATAGTGCATACCAATGCCACCTCCATGGAGCACTGGGAGGCAGGCTGTGATTGGGAGTGGCAGGAAAAAAGAGCATGATCAACTAGTGATGTCTGCCCTGGGCACAGGAAGGGGAGGCATTTGACATCTGTTAAAGGGACATTACTCATGACACTCAGAATCCCTTTAGAGTTTCAATAACCAACATCAGCCCTGTTCTTGGACAGAGGAAACACCAGTAAGGATTTGCTAGGACAAACCTCCTGGCTCACTGCCTGGTAGGATGGTAGGAACTCTCGGTGCAGGAAATAACTTTTGGGACCCATGTAGCCTTCAGGCCAAAGCAGGTCCCCCTGCCCCAGGATATAATAAATACTTTCTATTCAATTCGCCACCACAGAACTATTAGGGCTGACAAATGGGAAGTAGTTCCCGATCATTTCAAATGGGTGCTACCTGGGTCCACCATCAGATTGCGTTCATGGGCTCCTCTGTGACAGCCACAGCAGCCTTCTGCATGTGAGCCCTTCTTCCTCCCTTGCATCCTGTGCCCTCTGCCCACAGCTCCATCGCCTCAGTGCATGGCTGGAGGCTGAGGGAGCAGCCCAAGGAGGCCTGGTTTTAGCACATACCCCTTATATGGTGGCCCTATCTCAGCATCCGGCAGCCAGAGGCCCAGAGACAACCCAGTCCCTTCTTTTGGGATATTTTCAGGTATCGAATTCCATTCCTTCGGGCAGGTGGGAGGACCTGAGCACCACCACGGTGGGGGTGGGGCGCGGAGATGGGCTGGGGAGAAGAGAAGGCCGAGGAGAGGAGGCCCCAGCTCACCTGGTCCAGTGGGCCTCGAGGAAGGCAGAGAGGTAGACGATCAGAGGCATTATCACTGTGAAGGCCCAGAGCATAAGGGAGGGGAAGAACTCGGTCACGATCGGGCTCTGTGGGGGCGGAGCAGAGAAGCAAAAGACAGGAATGCAGTAAGGCCCTTCCCCTTCGAGGCCACCTGGCCTTCTCCCACACACCTGACCTCTTCTCCCCCAGCTCAGTCCCGGAGCGGGCGGGTGTCCCAGAGGCCACACCGGGGGCCTGGCCTCTCTCACCCGCCTTCCTGCCCAGGGGTCTGCCTGGCTGGGGACAGGCAGAGGCTGATACCCCAAGGTCAAGTGGTGTCTCCAAGGGTCACAGACCTTCTATGCTGAGGTCACTGGGGTGACTTCACCCTAAGGCCGGAGCCAGCTGCTGTCATTCATGTCTCATACCTCAGGGAGGTGACACTATCTTTAATGCGATGTTTTGTGAGAAGTGGAGAAAAGTGGGGAGGATGTGAGAAATAAATCCCTAGGGAAAGCTGTGCTGCTGCCTGGAGCCTATCGTGAAGATGACAAAGGAGGGCAGAAGCAAGTGGCAGGGGTGTGTGTGCGCGTGCATGTGCACGTACGTGCAAGCATGTGTGCACGTGCATGTTGATAGAACAGCAATGGGGATACTGTGGAAAGAGGGGACTTCCGGCCCGTGACAACCGCCCGGAAGCTGTGGAACCCGCAATGGGCCAGTTGCCTTCCTCTGAACACCCGCCAGGATGAAGCACCCTCTGACTTCAGGAGTGGCTCCCGCAGGGCCCGGCGCTGCCATCCTGGAGTGGGCGTGTCTGGAAGCGAGGGACACGGAGACAGATCCGGGGTCCTGCTTCTCTGAGAGGGCTGTGTTGGCACTTACCTCACTCTTCCCCACCCTCTATCCTGACCCTCGAACCAGGGATCCCAGCTCTAGAGAACAGAGCTGTCACGTTTGCCACACCCTCTGCTGTACCTTTGTATCGCTACAGGGTTTGGGGGTGGCCTGATTTAAAGAAGCCATCTGAACCCAAATTTGCTGGACCACCTCAGCCCCCCAAACTCCCCCCAGAACCTGCCTGGAGCCCCCCTCCTTTGCTCTGCAGTCCCAGTCCCCAAGACAGGCAGTAACCTGCATTTGTCCCTTTTAAAACAAAGGAAACGTCCCGCCACCGCTGCCACTGCTGCCACCTGCACCCCGATGGGCTCCGGAGCTGTGTCCCCAGGGCCCCCCCGCTCCGTCCTAGCCCGAGTTCTTCCTTCACCTCCCCGGAACCCCCGCGTCTGGCCTGCGCAGAGGCGGCACCTGCAGCTTCTCGAGGGGGCGGGTGACGTTGTACATGTCGATGGTGTTGATGATGATGGCAGGCGTGGTGAGGAAGAAGAGGAGGAAGAAGAGGAAGGTGTTGATTACGATGAAGCGGGCCCACCAATGGAGGCGGCGGACGGACAGGTGTTTCCTGGGGAGGGGCGGAGGGAGGAGGCGCGCTCAGGGCCCCGGGGCCAGGCCTCGGCCGGCGCGCACCCAGCCTGCCGCCGCCGTCTCCTTCAGCCCGGTGGGCGCAGACCCGGCCCTGGACCTCCTCCGCGCGATCAGACCGTTTGTAAAAGCTCCGAATGGGTGAGCGGAAACACAGATGCGAGTCCTGTCGGCAGGAGGAACCTTTCCCCCAAGGGTCAGTGCCTTCCCTGCTGTGCTGGGATGGGCCTGGGAGTGGGCAGGGGCTGTGGTGCCCAGGAGAGGGGGCCGCACGTGGGTAACAGCGTGGGAGGAGGGGCCCGACCCCCTCCCCATCCTGTTGCCTTCTTCGGTCTCAGAGGAGCTCACAGGAGAGGGGACGGACAGAGGGGGCTTACCAAATAATGTCTTTGGGGTGTGGGGCACGGGCGACCCTCCACTGGTAGGATTTGACGATGGTGGTCACCGAGGACTGTTGGGGGGGCGCACCGCACTGGATGTACTTGTAATCCTCCAGGATGCTGCAAAGATGGAGCAGGAAACAGAAGTCTGGGGGTGAGGATGACGGGCTTGGGGGGACGGGAATCTCAGGCCAGGGCCCCACAGGTGGGGGCGCTCATCTACTTCCTGGGGTTCTTGCAGCCTTGAATAAGTGTCCCAGGACCCTCGAGGCGGGCAGTTCCTAAGGCCTAGTTGCTGGAGGAAAGGGGCATTAGGAGGAGCGACTACTCAGGAGAGGAGGGGACCCCTCGGTTCTCGAGTAGTATCTGGGCCCCTTCATAGCAGTGACAGCTGAAAGTCATGCTCTTTCTCTGAGGCTGACAGGGGAGGTACTAATTTCAGCCCCATCTTAGTATCAGTGTCTACCGATTACTGAGTTCTTTGTGCCCGACTCTGTGCTAGTTGGTGACTAATGGCATCCTGCAGGCACAACCACAGGGGCAGGCGCAGGTACTGCAGCCTCGCCTTGGGGGTTCTCATTCACACTTCTGCTGTAATTAAACCTCAGATCCTGTCTGCTGAGTCACAGGGTCTCAGAAAATAAACAGTATTGCCGCAGGTAGGTGACTTGTTTTATGTAACACACACACTAAATAGAACAAATGTCGTTCTTAATCCTCTGGGAGTGGGCAGAAAAGATCTGGGTAACTGAATTTAAAAGATGTGAAATTTAAAATTTGCAAAGTTGCACACAATTCATTTGCGATGACATTCTGTTCCTTTGTAGGACTGGGGTGAACAAGGACGTGTTGGGTATGACCAGGCTCCCTCAGGGAGAGGTGGGCCCCCACAATCTTCAAGAGACTGACTGATTCTGGAGCTGTCATCTTTTTGACTCAGTCCTAAGGATCTAAGGATACTTCCAGGACATTCCAGAGTGGACCTGATCCACTGAGGGGCCGCCAGAGCCTGGGGCAGAGGTGAGAGGAGGCTGTAAGGCCACCAAAGAGGGGAGGAGAGGAGAAGCAGCAAACTGAGCTTCTCTGCTCACTCGTGGTGAGGAGAGGGGTGGTGTGTAATGAGGACCCAGAAGAGGACCCAGGAGTTCCAAGGCCACCCTGACCACCTTTGTGCTGAAGCAAAGACACAGGGCAGTGAGCAGCTCGGGGCCTGGGCACGTCTGGAGACCAGCTGAGCCTGGCAGCTGCGGGGAAATGAATGTGGCCACGCCCTGGCAAGCAAGATGGCGCTGCCCGTGAGGAGCAGGGAGGAGGTGAGGGGAGGTCAGGATGCTGCGAACCGGAGGGAGGCCCTCTCCTCCTTCCCTGGGCTGACATGGGGGTAGAGGAGGATGGTTGCCGAGAAGCAGAGGCCTGCTCTTAGGGCTGGGCTGGGTGCAGCACACTGCCAGCCCTGACACTCACTGCTTCGTCATCCTGGCATCCTGGAAGGTGACAAAGATCAGGTCCAGACGCTTCAGCCGAACACGGTTGAACTCAGCATTGAACTCATCCGTCAGCTGCTCCTCCAGCTCACTGTAATACTGCTCGGCGTCTACCTGGGGTGAGAGTGGCCCTCAGGGCTGGGGCAGCCAGAGCCCCAGGAAGGCCTCTCCCGGGTGTGAGGCCTCTCTCCACTCAGTAGCCCAGCAGGTTGTGGGCCTGAGACCTCGATGCCATCCCCAGCTCCGCTTGAAGCTTGGCAAAAAGCTCAGGACCCCAGGTGGGCCCCAAGACCCCAACTCTAGACCAGGAAGGGGGGATGTGTCTGGAATTCGCCCCCTGCTCTTAGGCCTGGGGAAGGCAAGAGTGAGGCAGAGCTGGGCGTAAGGGGATGCTTTAGGACGCAGGGTGGACTCCAGAGGGGAAGGAGGGCTTTGCGGCATTTTCAGCAATGGGGGTGACTTTTTCTGGACCGTCTAGAGTTCAGGGCTTGCCTGAGGCAGGTGTTCGAGTCCCGAGACCGCCTTGTAGCCAGCGTGGGTGGGTGAGGAGATGGAGCCCTCTGCCTCCACGTGCTCCTATCCCATCTCTTTGGAAGCCTGAGGCCTGGCAGGCTATGGGAACCTGCTGTATTCTCTCTGGTCCTCGCACCCAGGACCAGAAGTGGCCCAGAGGTAGGCTGACCACACGTACCGCTTTAAATGGGACACTACCATTTTTTTTCACATTTCCCAACTGTCCCATCATTTTAATATAAATGTCAATTTTGTCCTGTTATTAATTTTTTATGGAAAAATTGAACATGTGTTGTTTATCATAGGCTCGACGTTAATCAATGAGTGCAGCAGAACTCCTAGTGTGACGAGGGAGAACATTCCATTTACTCTATGCAGGCAGGGCCAGGCTTCTTGAGCTAGTGACAACCAGACACCGTCCCCTTGCTTGTCTGCAGGGACGGGGGAGTTCAGGAGGCGGTCGCTGAGCCCCACTCAGAGTTTGGGGGCCAGGAGGGCCTCGATGCACACGGACCACTGACCGGGCTCACCTGGCCGTATGCTTCCATCAGGTCAGGAGTGTGGGCTGCAGTGACTGCGAGTCTTACTGTTATTTCTACTGTCATTCGGGCCCTAGAGATTCTTTCTGCCCAACATCAAATTTGATTTAGGCTTTTCAGACTCGTATCTTGGTTCAACAGGCTGTGAGCTACTTTTTATTGAAGTGGAACTCTCCTGTGGGATGTGAGCATACACCAGCTCGTGATAGCAGTCAGGGCATTCGTTCCTTCTTTATTTTTTTTCTCTTTGGTATATTCAGAAAGACCAAAATCTGCTGTGTAAGATTACTTCGTTGGAGAAATATTCATAGTCCGATTGCAGTGACATACAGTGCCCCTCTACATCTACCTAGAGTTTTGTATGAGTTCTGTCACAGAAGAAAAATTGTTAGGTCAATGTGTTCACATAATAAATCTTCTGTCACCGTCTTCCTTTTGCACGAATATGGAATATTATATAACCCTGTCTTGTTTCTGTCATCCCGATATCCCATATATTCTTCTTTTCTCAAGGAAATATCATCAGTCTAGCCAGAGAGAGCCCCCGCTTGGATCACCCCGGAGGTGGCCCAGAAAGCCTTCCGCTCCTCTACACTCTCAACCAGGAGGCAGGGTGGGTGGGAAGGAAGGGAAGGAGGCCCTGCAGCACGGGAGCAGACAGAATGTGGCCTGGGGTCTGGGGGCGCGGCCCCGGACAGAGCCTGGAGACCCAGTGCCCCAGGCCCTTCTCTGCTGTGTCCCCAGACACCTTTGCCACTTACCTCTTTGAAGCAGGTCCAGCACTTGCAGAAGCACAGGCGGGAGCAGGGGTGTGTCTTGATCATCACCTTCCCGTGCTTCTTGGCCTTGGCCGTGTAGTAGAGCCGTCCCCGCATGGCGTGGCGCCTGTCAGCCAGGGAGCAATGGCGGGGGTGGGCTGGGGAGGGGTCTTGTGGTCGGGGGCCAGCAGAGCCACATCCTCCCGCTCTACCCCGATCTCAGACTAAGCCAGGCCCCGCTGCAGCCTCACCTCTGATCGTCCAAGTCAATCAGGGTCCTGACGTCATAGCAGAAGTGGACTCTGGTCACTGCACACCCTGGATAGGCCTCGCTGCAGCGACAAACAGGGATGCCCAGTCAGCTGTGGGGTGGGAATGTGCCACCCTACCCCACGCCCACAGCCACAGCCGGGGCAGGGTGGCTGAGCTGCCTGTGGTTCCTGGTTCTTGGGGGGAGAATCCAGCTCTTTCTGCTAAAGCCAAACTTCAGGGTTGATCCTTGGTAATCTGTGATTTGCCACATCCTTCCCAGACGACCCAGAACCAAGGGGCAGAGCTGGAAACTGCTCCTCATGGGGAGATAATTAGCTCCTGGGGTTTGGAACTTGGGACACACAAGATGTCCCAACGAACTCTAGATGAGCGAGTTCTAGGAACTCTCCCTGGGCTCGCAGTTGGAGCAACGAGGGAAAGGAAAATCGGCTCCCCGACTCCTGACACCCACGCCATTCCCCAAACCCTGACTTCAGAGGCCCTGCGCCGGCCCCAGGGCTCCCTCATCCCAAAAGGCTGACCCTCCGCCCAATCCCGGGGGAGCCACCACCCGGCGCATCCCTGGCCCTACTCCCTGTGGCGACTCACCACCTACATGGGGAGTCAGGCAGGGCTACCGGGAGGAGGGCATGCGTGCTCAGCCCACCCAACCCACTTACTGAAAATGCTTAATGATGACTTCTGGGTCTTGGATGTCTTTGGGGACATAGGTGATCATCAGTGTCCTTGTGACCTAGATGGGGAGGGTAAATGGAGAAGGAAGATTGGCCACACGGGCCCCTCGGATGCCTGGGTCTTGGGGTGGCCCAGAAGCCCCTGCAGCAGGCCTTGTACTTGCCACGCCTGGCAGGCTGAGGCGTTCGGGGGAACCTTTCGGGGGCATGTGGACTTGGGTTCTGGGGTGAATCAGCTCATTAGGATGGATGGCGATGAAGGAGCTGATCCCACGCTGTTGAACCTTGGAAAAGCCGAGGACAGGAGACAGGGATGGTTCTCCTTGGCCTTTCCCTTCCCCACCAGAGCTGGGCAGCTCACACGCCCCTTCCCTAGTGATGCCTGCACAGGACCCCTGGGTGCTCACTCCCACACCCCCAAAGCACCTGCACACTTCAAACACCAGAACTCTGCCCGGGCCTCTTCCCGGCCTTGGGAACGGGCCCGGCCCACGTGCAGAGCAAGGAGTGGAGAAGAGTTAACCCCAAACACGGCTCTCAGCCGGCGAAGGATGGGAATGGGTGGGAAAACGCCCCCAGCTGCTCCGCAGTAGGCTGGGACACGGGGGCACGCGCGGTCCCCAGAGCCCTGCACGCGATTAGGCACCGGCTCCCACAGTGGTGAGCTGCCCCTTGCTGCCCCGTCACCACGGGTCCTGGGATCACCTCCCAAATAAACAAATGCTACTCAAAGCCTGTTTGGGGTCTGCTCGGGAGAAAGGGTGGCGGTAAGTCAAACCCCGGGGAGTGGGGAGGTCATAGGGTCTCTGACCTCAGGAAGATTCTGGAAGGGCAAGGAGCTTGGGCGCAGCTGGAGTGGGCAAGGCAGTGAAAATGTTTCAGCAGCGGGCACTGACGGCTTGGGATGCAGGGCCCTGCTGGTCCAGGGGCTTTGGATGGCGGGGAGGTCCAGGGGTCCTTGGAGACGGGACGGGCAACAGGAGCGCAGGGGCAGGAGGCAGCTGGGAGCAGCTATTTACCAACCAGTTTGGAAGCGACAGTGGTGTGACAACTGGGAGGGCTGTGCGGGGGTGCCAAGTGATGATTCA